>JANJEY010000009.1:12575925-12591221 GCA_024703695.1 Erythroxylum cataractarum
ATGAGTTGGGTGAACCATCGATGATGGTTTCTCACTGAGTTCGCAAACTCACCCAACATTGCAATATATTTTTCAGGGCAGCGTCAGTAGGACTTTAGCTCCCGTGATAGACATTTCCTGCAGTGAGAGTTCGTGATCAAGTGCAGCGATGGATCACAGGTCGGTCAGCTGGAGCGGATTTTGGGATGACCTAGTATAGACGTTTTTATCAGTTTCCCTTTTTGGATTGTTGTTTATAGCCTATAGGGGACTGATAGACTGGTCTATATTTTGGATTGATTTTATGAAATGAAAGAAATATTGTGGCTTTAAATATTAGTGAATTGCATGTTGTGGTTTATTTTATTGATGTCATGCGAGTGTTGAGTGATTGTTTGCGATCGCAGCACTTCCTTACTGTGGGATATGCGTCGGAATGACCAACGGGCGTCCCGGTGTGTACCCTACGGTGAGGGGGCGCTACATATTAGGCGTAGCTCTTCACCTTGGAGAGCCCCAGTTCTTTTTGTGAAGAAGAAAGATGGATCATTGAGAATGTATATGAATTATCAGAAGCTTAATCATGTCACTATCAATAATAAATATTCGCTTCACCACATAGATGATTTGTTTGATCAATTTTGAAGGGCAAAAGCCTTCTCCAAGATAGATTTGAGATCAGGGTATCACTAGTTAAGAATAAAGGAGTTTGATGTGTCAAAGACTGGTTTAAGAACATGATATGGGCATTTTGAGTTCTTATTTATGCCTTTTGGATTAACGAATGCACCTACAGCCTTCATAGACTTAATGAATAGAGTCTTCAAGCCTTTCTTAGACCGATTTATCATTGTCTTTATTGAAGATATTTTAGTTTATTCCAAGAGTGATAAGGAGCATAAGGAACATTTATGAATTGTTCTAGAGACATTGAGGAAAAATGAGTTGTATGACAAATTCAATGAATGTGAATTTTGACTAAGGGAAGTAGCATTTCTTAGACATGTAATTTCGGAGCAAGGAGTACATATGGGTCCAAGAAAAATAGAAATTGTGGTTAAATATGAAGCACCTAAGAATATAGCATAAGTGAGGAGTTTCTTGGGTTTAGTTGGTTACTACAGAAGATTTGTAAAGGGCTTTTCCATGATAACGACCCCACTTGCCAAATTGACAAAGAAGAATCAGAAATTTGTGTGGATAGAAGAATGATAGAAAAGCTTTGAGGTATTGAAGAATAGGCTCACGACTACACCGATTTTGACTTTGCCTTTTAATAGTGATGGGTATATATAATATACAATGACGCCTTAAGGAAGGGATCAGGATGTGTGTTGCGCAAAGAGGTAAAGTGATTACCTATGGTTTTAAGCATTAAAACCTTATAAAATGAATTATCCTATGCATGACTTGGAGTTAGCTGTCATAATTTTTACATTGAAAATATGGAGACATTACTTATATGGAGTCACCACCAAGGTATTCACAGACCATAAGAGGTTTAAATATTTAATGAGCCAAAAAGAGTTAAACCTAAGGCAAAGAAGGAGGTTAGAACTATTGAAGGATTACGACTTGATGATAGATTGCCACCAGAGGAAAGCTAATATAATAGCAGATGTACTGAGTAGAAAATCTACTATAGCACATGTGGAGATGGTATATCATCCTTTGTTGAAGAAATTAGCCAAACTCAAGGTGATATTGAGGCAAGTTGAATCTGGTTATATATTGGCTAATTTTAGAGTAAGACTAGTGTTGAATCAAAATATTAAGGAATTGCAGGAGCAAGATGAGTATTTGAGCCTGTTCAAAGAAGAGATTAAAAATAGTAAACCTTTTAAAATAGAGATAAGAGAAGATGGATTGATAGTGGTAGGTGATTGACTATGTATCCCCGATATGATAGAATTGAAGGATAAAATTCTTGATGAGGCACACAGTGCTCCTTATACAATGCACCTGGGGAGTACAAGAATGTATAGAGCACTTTTGGTGAAGAGAAAGAGCACTTTTGGTGAAGAGAAATGAAGAAAAATGCTACAGAGTATGCTAGAAAAAGCTTAGTATGCTAGCAAGTTAAAGTAGAACATCAACCACTTATCGGTAGCTTAAACCTTTGTCAATTCCTAAATAGAATTAGGAGAAGATTATGATGGATTTCTTGATGGGTTTGCCAAGAACTAGTAGGAAACATGATGCAATATGGGTGATTGTTGATAGGCTAACCAAGTCAGAACATTTCTTGCAAATTAAACAAATAGATTCTTTGAATGCTTTGGCCAAGAAATACATAGATGAAATAATCAAACTTCATGAGATTCCAAGTTCTATAGTCTCGGATAGAGATCCCAAATTTACCTTCAGATTTTGGGAAAACTTACAAAACGTTTTGGGAACTAAGTTGCATTTTAGCACAACTTTCCATCCATAGACTGATGGTCAATCAGAGAGGATAATATGGACATTAGAGAAAATGTTGAGAGCTTATGTTATAGGCTTCAAAGGCTTATGGGATGATCATCTTCCTTTAATTGAATTTGGTTATAATAATTCCTACCACTCAGGAATTCAAATGGCACTTTATAAAGCTTTGTATGGTAGGAGGTACAGAACTCCTATTTGTTGAGATGAAGAAGGTAAAAGGAGACTTTTAAGACCTGGGTTGGTACAAATTACAGTTGACAAGATTAAATTGGTAAAATAGAGATTCAAAGTAGCTCAAGACAGAATGAAGAGCTATATGGATGCACATGGAATGGAGATGGAATTTGAACTTATAGACAAAGTGTTTCATAGGGCCTCACCATGGAAAGGGGTTTTAAGATTTGATAAGAAGGGAAAATTTAGTCCAAGATATATAGGTCCTTATGAAATCATTAAGAAGATTGGACCTTTAGCCTATAAGTTAGCTTGGCCACTGGAATTATCTAAGATTCACAATATCTTTCATGTATCTATGTTGAGGAAATATCGATCAGATCCCTCTCATATAGTCCAACCTTCAGAGGTTCAATTAAGGGAGGATTTGACATATGAAGAGCAACTAGTGGAGATCCTATATTTGAAGGAAAAAGTCTTGACAAATAAGATAATGAAGCTAGTTAAAGTCTTATGGAAGAACCATACAAGAGAGGAGGCAACATGGGAGCCCTTGGAAGTAATGAAGGAGAAGTATCCACACCTCATAGTAGACTCATGTAAGAATTTCGAGGACAAAATTCTTTAAAGGGAGGAGAATTGTTGGAACCTAACTTCTTTTTATTATTATCTATTCATTTATTTATTTATTTTAGTTATTTTTATAATTGATTCATTAATTTAGTAAGCATAAGTAGCAATTAGAAATTAGAATGTAATTGTTAGAATTAAATTGGAGTATAGTATGGTTTTAATGGACTAAGGAGTAAGTAGGCATTAGGTTAAATGAGGAGGGGTATAATTGGAAGATGAAGACCAAAATATGGTCTTGAATAAATGAGAAAGAAGAAAAAGAACAGAAATGTGCGTGAGTGTGAGAAAAAAGAGAGAAAGAAGAGAGGAGAAGAGAAAAAAAAATTGTGGAAGCTAAGGAAGAAGAGAGAAAAATGTGGGGAAGCTAGAAAAGAGGAAGAATCAACTTGTTTAAGATAAGTTCATCTTTCCTTCTTGCTTAGGTAGAGAAAGAAGTAGATAAATAGGTTTGTGTTGGAAGAAAGAAGAGAAACCACGTTGATCTTTCATGGATTTTAACTAGGTTTTGATTTTTCTAGCCTAAATGGACTATGCATAGGTTATGTTTAAGCTTAATTTTACCCTTTTTTATTGTTGAAGTTTTATGAATTTTCATTGAATGTTATTTTGGATGGAAACTTGGTTTAATTGAAGGGAATGAAGGAAACCTTACCCAAGAGCCAGAGGAAAGGCAATGTTGAGCTTGGATTTTCAAACGAAATTTGGTGGGTAATTTATTTATAGGTATTATGTAAATGGGCAAATTTCTTGCCTATATGTGTATGCTTAATTGCTTATTTGTGAATTGTTGTGAATGTTGGAAAATGCATGATGATTCATGATTATGTTATGCCTTGAAAAAGGTTATAACATTTCATATAAATGAAATAAGGGAAAAACATAAGAAGCATGAAAGTATGATGAATTGAATTGAGCATGAATATTTGCTTATGTTTAGGCAAGAGAGAAACTATTTTGTTCTTCACGTGCAAGTTAACTTAAGCCTTCTCCTGACTGCTCGCTTGTGGAATAAACAATCCTAAGAAATGGACTCATTTGGTTCATGCTGTAAATTTCGATTTCTCCATTTCGACCCATGGAACTCTCGAGCCATTTGCTTGTGCATTTCATCTTTGAATTGTCAAGTAAGATGCATTTGAGTGTTATGTTTGATGGTTAAATGTACACATTACATGTTATGCATTAACTTCCTTAATTATGGGTTTTTGAGCTAAAATGGTTAATGATTAAATTGCTAGAATATATATATATATATATGTTTGATTATGTGGCTCATTACTGATGGCTATAAATATATTAGCCACTGAGCTTTGTAACTCAACCCATTACTCTTCACTTCTCAGGTGCAGAATGAGAAGATTAGCCATTCTTGCAAGGCATTTGAAAACTCCAAGATAGCTACATTTGGTAACTAAGTTAGTTCAATTACTTTTGGGTAGCTTTAGCAGCATATCGAGCACAAGAATTTATTTGTAATTTGTATTAAGTTAATGATGTGATTGTTGATATGTAAGTAAAGTTTTGTTCAAACACTATTTTGTTTTAGCAATGAAATTGAGAACTGAAGAAGTTTTTTTAGTGTATGTTTACACTTTTCTTTGGTTGAGTTGTTGATGGTTATGGGAAATTGGTAATGTGTAAATGCAGATTTTTGTGTTTGAATGTTGGGTTCTGGGTTGTGAAACGATGGTTTCGCTGCGGCGAAGCTAGATGTTGGCTGTGGCAAACTTTCCTAAAGGGTAATTTTACTTGATTTTTTGTAACTTCGCCATGACGAAAGCTAGACTTTCGTCGTGGCATATTTATCCCGAGAGGTTCTCGAATTTAATCTAGGGACTTCACCGAAGTGAAGCCAAACTTTTGTCGTGATGTATTTGTCCCTAAGGGTGCAATCAGTCGACCTTGAGACTTCCCCGCAGAGAAACCAGACATTAGTTGTGGCGAACTTCTCCCAAAAGGTCCATGGAGATATTTCTTCAGTTTCGCCGCGACGAACATATACTTTGCTGTGGCGAACCCATCACTGTTGATACTAAGATTTTCCTTAAGGGTTAAGTTTTTGACTTTCCTTTCAGTATGACCCTTACCCAACTAGTGCAAATGGTAGCCTCAGGATTAGTCACGAGACCCAGTGGGACCCAGCCACAACACCTTACACTTTCATGCTAATCTACCTATTGAGTTTTGGGGGGGAGCATGCTTTATCGAGAGGATATTTAATTAATAGAACTCCGACTATTCTTAATAACAAAAAAGTCCCTATGAGATGTTAGGTAAAGCCACATCTTACGATCATATACAGGTTTTCAAGTTTCTATGCTATGCATATTACAAGTCTAGGGACAAAAACAAATTTGAAGATCGAAGTAAGAAATGTGTGCTCCTTGGGTACCCTTATGAAAAAAAAACATTTAGAAAGTCTACGATCTTGAAACTGGGCAACATTTTGTCTTTTGCGACGTCAAATTTGTTGAAAATAGTTTTCCTTTTTATGTTAATATTGCTCAACGCACAGCCCCTCTTCTTTTGTTGATGATATATCTTTGATTGCTTTATGTTGTACTTTTGATGATGAATGGAATTTTGATACTCGTGAGTTTAATTTAGCTCCAGATCTTACCCATTATGGGGGAGTATTATTCTATCTTCTGTTAAAACTAGATAGCCTTCCACAAATAATATAAACACCAGTGCAAATGATACTTATTGGTTAAATGGGGGTGAAACAATGGGTTGTGATCATCGCACTAAAAAAGCCTCTGTTCTTTTGTGTGATTATGATTGCATTAACACGGTTCAACAATTAAAACCCCCACTCTCTTCTCCTCCTTCAACATTCTCAGGTACTCCTTATCCCATTGCTTATTATGTGAATTATGATAAATTTTCTCCCCAACACCTCACTTTTTTATTCGCTATTTCTGCAGAGATGGAGCCCACTAGTTATTATGATGTTATACGTGACCCCCTATGGCATGAGGCCATACGTCAAGACATTGACACTCTTGAACAGAACCTTACCTGGACAATTAAGGATTTACCTCCTGACAAAAATGTTATTGTGTGTAAGTAGGTTTATCTTGTTAAATATAATTTTGATGGCTCTAATGAATGTCATAAGGCTCATTTGGTTGTTTTGGGAAATTATCATATTTAAGGCATTGATTATGATGAGACTTTTTCTCTTGTTGCCAATATGGTTACTGTTTGAACACTTCTTGCTATTGTTGCTGCTAAAATTGGGAACTGCATTAGATGGATGTTCACAATGCCTTCTTACATGGTAATCTCAGTGAAGAAGTGTATATGAGGTTACCACCTGGGTTTACTGCTTCCTCTTATGAAAAATCTTTCCATCTTTGGAAACCTTTATATGATCTTCGTCAAGTGCCTCGTAATTGGTTTACAAAGTTGGTTACTTCTCTTCAAGACTATGATTTCTATCAAACTTATGATGATAACACTCTTTTTTCCATGCATCGAGGAGGTGATAACTTATGTGTTCTGGTATATGTTGATGATATAGTCACTGCAGGCAATAATCCTGATGTTGATAATGATTTTAAAGTCTACCTTAGCTGCTGTTTCTATATGAAGGATCTTGGTAAATTGAAATATTTTATTGGCATCAAAGTTAAACAGAATTCTAATGGCATTTTTCTTTGTCAACATAAATATACCCTTCATATTGTTATTGAAGCAGGACTTCTCAGTGCCAAACCTACTAGTTTTTGGATTAAGCAATTGGCCCTTGCCTATAGTTAGCTAATGACTGACCCGACACCATATCGTTGACTAATTAGTTGATTAATCTATTTAACTATCATATAGCCTGAGCTTAGCCACTGCGTACCTATCTTGGATAAATTAATGCAAAGTCCATACGTTGATCATTTGAAAGTAGCTCTACATGTTCTACGTTATCTTAAGAGCAATCTTGGACAAGGTATTCTCGTACGAGCTGATAATGACTTGCAGTTGTATGGTTAATATGACTCTGATTGGGCCAGTTGTCCATTGAGGCTACGGTCTTTAACTAGCTACTTTGTTCTACTTGGTCATTCACCCATTTCCTGGAAAATCAAGAAATAACAAATTGTCTCACACTCCTCAGCTAAAGCTGAGTATCGTTCCATGGCGACCACTACTTGTGAACTCACTTAACTTAAAACCTTAGTTCTAGCTCTCAGGGTCACCTATTCACAGCTTATACATTTGTTACATGACAACAAAACTACTCTTTATATTGCCTCTAATCCAGTATTTCATGAAATTACAAAACACATTGAAGATGATTTTCATTTAGTTATTGACAAATTAAAAGTAGGTGAGATCATTACCTCTCGTGTTCGTTCTTTAAAGCAACTGGCAGATATCCTCATAATAGCATAGGGTCAACAACAGTTCACATATCTCACTTGCAAGTTAGGCATTTGCAATTTACATGGTCCAACTTGAGAGGAAATATAAAGAGATATTGATATTCTGTACATATTTGTAATTAATTTATAATGAATATTTGAAGACACTTTTTTAAAAATTTCAACTTACTCTTTCCAAAAAAATATGAATCATTATTCATAAAAAGTAATAGTCCAATAGAATATTTTCTTTAATTATTTTATTGACTTATTCAACCATTTCCATATTTATAATAAATTTAATTATTAGCGATTGAGGTACCCTTAATAAAATAAATTGTATGTAACATTAAATATAGTAAATTTCTAATGAGATACTTTGGTAATTTCAATTATACAATCATCAAAATAAGAACATCTATAAACATATAAGTAATATTTTATTCAAGATCCTCATTATCAAACTAATTTAGTAAAATTATTTTCTAATCAGCACTTATACATTTTTAAAGTATCTTTACAATTTAATTTATGATATAAATTAATTTATTCATAGAAGAGAAATATAAAATATGCTAATTTTATTATTCTACCTAATGTTTTAAAAATATGACCAGAAGTTAGAATTAAAGAATTTGAAATATGATTGAAGGAGACTCTCCTTATCCATTGAAGAATTTGAAGTTTAATTAAAATTGAGATTGTTAAATAAAAATTAATTGATTTATTTTAGTTTGTAAAATCTGATTAGCTTTTGAAGAGTGGTTGACTAATTAGTAAATTGATCACCTTTTGACAACAACAAAAATCGAATCAAAAAATAAAAAATTGAACTAAAAAATAGGCCAGTTCAAATGTTTTTACAGCTTAATCAGTCAAATTGAATCAATTTTTTAATCATTAATTCCATCAGTATCTTATCTAGATGAAATTATAACTAAGAATAATTTGTGAATAATAACTAATTTTAATTATAATATTATCATAATTGATCAATTGTATTTTAAGTCAAAAGGACTTCACTTCTATTAATTTTGATAACAATCAAATAATAATAATCTTAAAATTGCATGAACTGTTTTAATAAGTTTGTTAAGTGTGCAGAAAAAAGGAAATAACATTTAGTCAACTCAGATGACATTGTAAGAGGTTTGCCTAAGATAAAATTTGTTAAAGACCACTTGTGTAAATCTTGCTTAAAAGGCAAACATGTTAGAGAATCTTTCAAACCAAAGAAAGAAATATGTACATCTAGAATACTTGAACTTGTTCATATGGATTTAATTGGACCATCTAGGCATGCTAGTCTAAGTGGTAAATTATATGTTCTTATTATTGTTAATGATTTTTCTAGATTCACTTGGGTGAGATTTCTTACAAATAAAAGTGATGCTTTTAATGAGTTTGCTAAGTGGTGTAGGTTGGCTCAAAATGAAAAGAACTTGACAATAGTTGCTATAAGAACAAATCATGGAGGAGAGTTTGATTGTGAACCATTCGAAAAACTTTGTGACAAATATGGAATGGAGCACAATTTCTCATTACCAAGAACTCTACAACAAAATGGTGTGCTTCCATAAAGGCTACTAAGACTGTGGGCTCATTGATAGTGACTGAAACTCTGAATGATTCGCAAGCTTATTTGATGGGAACTGGTCCTATGGAAGTGATTGGGAACTTGAATACTACTGGTGATAAACTGATGACTATGAGGGTTACTAAGAATCTTCCTATTGAAATGGTTTCTTTTGAGACTCACACTACTATGAATATTACTATGAATGAAGGAGCTCGTGATATTGACAAGATGCGAGAACAACTCAATCAATGGTTAAATATGATAAAAGCTATTATGAACAACAACGTTGGCCAAAGGGTTTCCTAGGAAGATCAGAGTGATCCAGAACTAGAACATCTAAGTGCTACTAAAATAGGTGATTGTTAATCAGTTTGGAATTTTTTTGATATCTCTAAATTGCCGAATGCTGGATTTAAGCTTAATTTGGTCTAATCTGTTGTTCATGATGGTACTAATCTTGGTATTATAGAATATGATAACATGAAGTCTGAGATTGATTATTGGAATCAGGCTATGATTTGTTATGTAATGGATGCCAGACCTCCTCCAGCTATTCTGAATGGGTTTATCCAATGTATTTGAGTTGGTTTCAATATTAAAGTAAAGACTATGAAAAATGGTATTACCTTGGTGAGATTTGACTATATGGAAAGCATGGATGAGGTGCTACAAATTGGTATTTATCATTTTGATAAAAAACATTTTATTTTCCGGTCATTGATTGAAGATTTTGATATGTTTAAGGAATCGTTACCCACAATTCCATTATAGACTAGATTGCCTATACTTGATGTTAAATATTAGAGTCTTGCTAGATTGAGTAAGATTGGAAGTCTCATTGGGATTCCTTTAATGGCTGATAAGAATACACAACTAAAAGAATGGGTGAACTTTGTTCATATCTTGGTTGAAGTTGAAGTTGGTAAAGAGATGCCTAAAATTATTTATTATAGGAATACTATGAGGATTGTTGTGGAACAAGCAGTTTAGTATGAATGGAAGTCTATTGTATGTGACCATTGTAAAGGGTGGATATGATCTGACTAGCTGCAGGAAGAAGATTGGCAAGAAGGAATGGCCAAAGTTGGTTTAGATTGAACTAGAGCTTGAGCAGGTTGGCATAGCCATAAACAAGGATGAGCCAGTGATGTAGGCTATTGTTCTAGCTCTTGTTCTCCATAATGTTAGTTCAAGCTCCACTAGGAAGAGACCTATTGAGGGTAAGAGGACTCCTACTTATGCTGCTATTGAGATTGGATGGGCAATGATCCCTATTCACAATTTTTTTAATATTCTCAACTCAGATGATATTGTGGTTGATCCTCTATTGAATGCCAATGATAGAGTACCAGAGAAACCCCCTTTCTGGCATTGATAGAATCATGTTTTGAAATGTTTGTGGCCTTAATAGCTTGAATAAGTAGAAAGATGTTTCTTTTTATTGCAAACCCAATAAGGTACGTCTTATTGGTATGAAACAAAAATAAAAAAACATTAATTTTGACAAAACTATTGCTCATATCTTACATGTTTGGCAACATTTTATGAATCACTAGAATCATCATAATGGCAGAATTACTAGTTCTTAAAATCTTGCTTGCTTTGATGTAGATATTATTAGTTCATCTACTTAAATTGTGTCTTGCAAAGTGAAACAAAAGGGAGATAACAAACAATTCTATGTCTTTTTTTTATGTGCTTTAATGATAAAGAGGAGAAAATTCAACTTTGGAATGATATAGAAGCTGTGGCTAATTATTATCCCTTTCCTTGGTTAATTTGGTGTAGATTTTAATATTGTCTTACAACCTCATGAACAGGTGGGAGGCAATCTTGTTACTTAGAATGAAATAAAAGAATTTAAGGAATGTTTGGCTTGTTGCTATTTAACTGAGTTAAAATGGTCTGGATGCTCTTTCAGCTGTAATAACAAGCAAGATGATGGGGTTGGAGTCTATTCTAAGATTGATAGAGTCTTTGGAAATGATCTTTAAGTGACTACCTTTGACAACTATTGTGTACAATTTCTGTTAGAAGATATCTCAAATCATTATGCTGCTTTAGCCACTATTGACACTACTTTCAAGCCTAGTAAAATGCGTTTCAAATATCAAAATATGTGGGGCAAGCATAATAATTTTTCAAAGATTGTATTCAAAGCTTAGAACATTCAAGTTCCTAGTTCCAAGCTTTATCATATTTCTTATGAACTAAAGAATATTAGCTTGCTTTGAGGAAGCTTAATAGGGAGAAGTATAGGGCCATTCTTAGAATGGTTCAACATGTTAGATCTTTTATGCTTTCCACTTAAGAAGCTGCTAACAACAATCTTGATAATGTTTTTCTTCAAATTACTGAAAGATATGATAGGCGTAAGTTCATTTAGATTAGTTGGGATGCAGAATATATTTTTCAACAAAAGAGTAAAATGAAATGGATTTATCTTGGTGATCAGAACACTACTTTTTTTGATGCAATCATGAAGACTAAGAGCAGTTTAATCGAATCTATAACATTAAAACCTCTTTTGGTACTGTAATAATGAGTATGATGAGATTCTTTCTAAACTTTTAAATTTTTACAAGAGTATGTTGGGTGTTGCTGAGACTTACAAAAGTTAGTTATGCTATTTTCTTCAAAGCTAGGCATGTGTTGTCTCCTGAGCAACAACTGAAGTTGATTGCCCCTGTTTCTCCTACAAAAATCAAGCAAGCTATTTTTTCTATTCACAGAAGTAAAATCCTAGGTTCTAATGGCTTCCTAGTGGTTTCTTCATAGATGTTTGGCATATTATTGGTAAAGATATTACTAAGGCTGCTCAATAGTTTTTTAACACTGGTAAAATGTTTAAGTATTTCAATATTACTTGTCTTACTTTCATTCCTAAAGTAGATAATTCTAGTTTTGCTTCAGATTTTTGTCCTATTACTTATTGTACTATTTTTTTATAAATTTATCTCTAAGGTTCTTTGTGATAGATTGCGACTTGACTTGCCTGACCTTATCTCTCAGAACTAGGGTGTTTTTGTGGAGAATAGAAGTATTGTGCATAATATCCTAATTTGTTAGGATTTTATTTGACTTTATAATAGAAAATCAACTTCTTCTTAAAGCCTTATGAAAATCAATTTAAGGAAGGATATGACATAGTGCATTAGGACTTCAATGAGGAGATGTTTGTTAGGTATTGTTTTCTTGAAAAGTTTATCAAATGGATCATGTCATATGTTAAGTCCACCATTTATACCATTGTTGTGAATGGTGCTTCTCATAGGTATTTTAAGGGGAAAAGGGGTATTAGACAAGGTGATCCTATCTCCCTTCTTTTTATCTTGGTGTTGGAATTTTTGTCTCGAATTTTGAAGATTGTCATCCATTTGTGTAAAAACCTTTCTATCACCCACATTTGGAATTTTGTCTCGACTTCAAGTTTCACCCTATGTGTAAAAACCTTTCTATCACCCACATTTTTTTTGTCGATGATTTGATGAATTTTTACAAGGATAATACTGCTTTAGTCTATAGAATCGTGCAAGGATTTGATTATTTTTCTAATGCTACTGGCTTGTGTGCCAATAAGACTAAATCAAATGTTTATGTGGTTGATACTTCTACTAGGTGCAAATGGTAGATCATTATGCTTATTGGTTTATATGAGGGTTCTTTTCCTCTTAAATATCTTTGTGTACCCCTATCTCCAACAAAATGGAGCAAAGCTGATTGCTGCATATTGATTGAGAAGATTACAAAGAGGATTCATAGCTGGGCTTTTAAGAATCTATCTTATGCTAGAAGAGCATAATTGATTAATTCAATGTTGTTGTCCCTTCACACTTATCAGGCCGGTATCTTCATTCTCCCTTCAAGTGTGATTAAGCAAATTGAAACAAAATTTTAGCACTTTCTATAAGGGAACCTTTGACAGAAAAAGAAAAATTGGTTTGATTATTTGGGATAACATTTGCATACGAAAAACTCATGGTGGACTTAACTTTAAGGATTGTAAGACTATGAATCCGAATCTGCTTGGTAAACATATCTGGTATGTGTCTACAAAACAAAATGTTCTTTGGGTGAAATGGGTGAATGGAATTTATCTTAAAGGAACTTATTTATAGTCTTATAAGCCTAATATGGACTGTAGTTGGTACTAGGCTATGCTTAATAAGGTAAAAGAGAAATTTCGATGTGCTTACAATAGTGGTGGTATGTGGACAGGTAGCAGTGTTGTTTGTACTACATCTCATGGTTATGATCTAAACATTGTTTTGTTGCTTGGCTTGCAAATACTAATAAACTGCTAATAAAAGACATAATGCACCGTCTTGGTTTCCTATAAGTCACTATAAAGTGTCATCTGTGTGATTATGATAATGAAACCATTGCTGATCTTTTCTTTATTTATCCTAGATCACACAATATCTTTGTGGTTATTAAGAGATGGATTGGTTGGAATTCCAATTAGTGAACACTTTGAAGCTACTTTCACTGGATTGATAAATACAAGAAATCAAGAGCTATCACGTATATTTTGGCTGCTAGCTAATGTGTTGTGATTTATTTCATCTGACAAGAATGAAATTACGCTCATTTCAAGGAACTATTTAGATGTAATAAAAAAATTGTTGAAGATATTAAATTGGTTGTTAGATCCAAACTTTTAGGCTATTATGGTTAAAAAAAATTAAGCCTGATAGTGTTTTCTTTTAGAATTTATGTAACTAGATTTATTGGAGTGAAGGGAATGAGGAACCCTACCTCTTTAGGTGACTTGATTTTTTCACTACCTTTTGTATGTATACTTTTGTTTGTTTTGGTAATATCATTATTGTTGTTATTAAAAAAAACAAAGTGACACCTAACTAACAGTGTCTAAGGACTTCAATAAATCTATACTATATACATGTTTCTTAAAAACAAGTGGGTGAAGTTATTTAGTTAAAGGATCAGTAAGCATAGCCTTAGTCCTCAAATGCTCCAGTTCAATGTCACCTTTCTTTATCAATTCCTTTATGGTTACATACTTGAACTCTAAATGCTTAGACCCTGTGATGTTCTTATTATTGTTCCTATACAACACAGTATAAAGATTATCACAATATAAATGAATGGGTCTAGCCACTAAATCAACCACAGATAATTTAGATATCAAGTTCCTAAGACAAACTACCTGTGTAATAGCCCCATAACATGTCACAAACTCTGTATGCATGGTCGAGGAAGTCACTAATGTCTGCTTGACACTCTACCATGATATTGCACCATCTGCTAACATAAAGATATACCTTTATGTGGACTTTCTATCATCTAGACACATAATAAAGTTTGAATCTGTATATCCTATGAGGTTTGGATTGTTGATCTTTCTAAATGTGAACATTTAATTGTTAGTTCCCTTTAAATATCTAAACACTCGTTTAACTACATTCCAATGGTCAATTCTTACATTAGCGAGATATCTACCTAATAGTCCAACAACAAATGCAATGTCCAATCTGGTGCACACTTGGGCATACATTAGGCTACCAACCACACTATGATAAGGCATATATTTCATAGCCTCTCAGTCTATATCAATCTTTGGACATTGTGCCAAAGATAATCTCTCACTATGAGAGATAGGTGCTATAACCAGTTTACAATCCACTATATTAAACCTTTGCAGCACTCGCTTAATATATGCTTTCTGCTAGGGGCTTAATGAGTTTTGAGAGCTGTCTCGGTGAATCTAAATGCCTATTACAAAAGATACTTCCCCAAGCTCCTTCATGTCAAAATGTATAGCCAAAAGTTGCTTAATTTCATGCAGCATGGTCAAGTCATTTGATGCAAGCAAGATATCATCCACATATAAAAGTAGAAAGATAACTTTGTTCCCCCTAACCTTGTAATATAAACATCTTTCAAATTTATTTTCCACAAAGCCAGAATAGGTAACAACCTTATCAAACTTAAGGTATCACTGTCTGAAAGCTTGTTTCAAACTATATATTGATTTTCTCAGTTTGCAAATCTGGTCAGGCTTTTCTTGATCCTGAAATCCTTCAAGTTGTTCTATATAGAACTCTTCACAAAACTCCTTGTTTAAGAAAGTGATTTTAACATCCATTTGATGTAACTCCATGTTATAATGATCTACTATT
>JANJEY010000009.1:12692179-12705971 GCA_024703695.1 Erythroxylum cataractarum
CACTTCTTTTCACATCAATTTCATTTAACTCTAAAACACCCACAACACATACATACTCAAAAACACCCATTTAATTTCGTTTAATATTTCTAAATTCCATTAAAAGATTGGGGTCCAACATGTTTACTCTAGAAGTAACCTTATCCTGACAGAATATACAGATTTTGATTTCCAATTAGATGTTAATTTAAGGAATTCAACTTCTGGTTTTATATTTGTTTTAGGAGGGAGAGCCATAGTCTGGAGGAGTATCAAGCAATCATGTGTTGTTGATTTGACTATGGAGGTTGAGTACGTTGCTACTTGTGAAACAACAAAAGAAGCAATCTGGCTCAGCAAGTACCTGAATGATTTGAGCTAGTTCCTGAGGTAGAAAAGGCCATTACACTTTATTGTGATAATAGTGGAGCAGTGGCTAATTCTAAAGAACCTCGGAACCATAAAGCTACCAAGCACATTGAGAGAAAGTATCACCTCACAAGGGAGATAATACAACGTGGTGAGGTATATGTGGTAAAGATTCCCACATAACGAAACCTTGTTGATCCATTTACTAAGACATTATCTCAAAACAGTTTTGAGGGTTACATAGTAAGGATAGGAATGAGGGATATGTCAAATTTGCTTTAGGGTAAGTGGGAGATTGTTGGAGTTATGTAAATATAGTGCCTTGGAAAGCAAGTGTATTTACATATAATTTAATTTTCTTCCAGTTACTTTTGTAATGAAAATATTTATTATTAATAAAACAAAAGAGTTTGGTTTTATTTATATAAGCATTATATATATCTAGTCATAAGGTATCAAGATTCTTTTATAAGTAATATACATATACATGGAGATGTATCGAAACCATGTATATTATTAAAATCTAAATTATTTGATTCATAGTTGAATAATCAAATTGATTGCTTGATTATGGTTTAGACTGTAGTGTTGCGATTTATCTCTGTGTAAGTAAAAGAGTTTACTTCAAGGGAATAATGAGTTTTATATCAAGATAGTAGTTGACTATCGATAATGGAATTATTAAATGAATCTAGAATCAAGCATATTTTTAAAGAATAAAGTGGGTCGTTACTTTAATCTTAAAACATACACCTTAGCATTCTTTTATTACGAACCAAAATCATGATGAGTGGTGAACTCATATGTATTTCATTATAATTCTTGATGCGATCAGAATGGATATTTTACAAAGTATCAATCCAGTGTATGCATGTTGGAATTATTAATTGAAACATGTATCAGGGAACATTCACTTAAATAAAAAGCTTATAGTGATATCATCACTTTTAGATGTTTTATGGAGATTGGTGATTAAACTGGCATCAGTAGTTTGATGGACTAGTTATCCATAAAGTCTTAACATCAAGATGATATCTTATGTGTTAATCACCATATAGAGTAAAACGGGAGATTTAGACGAAAAAACCAACATAAGGACAAAATGGTAATTTCAACCTTTATTGTGCGGATGGCTATAATAGGTTTATAATAAAGTTTGCAATTGGACAACTTATTTGAAACATTTATTCTCATAATATTTAGTAGTTCAAGAGTTTGACTAATTGTCTTTAGTGGAATGACATTTGGTTAATAAAATGGAATTAATTCTAATGAGATTAAATTAATTCCAAGCTTATTGAAGCTTCAATTATATAAGTCCAATTATATTCCCTGCTTCTAGGAAGGTTATTAAGCAAATTAAGAAATATAAATAGAGGTTTTAAACCCCATGATTAAATGTTGGGCTTACTTTAATTAAAAGCACAAATAAACATTTAATATTGGGCTTGACTTTGATTTGATTTGATTAATTAGATTAATTAAATTGAAACAAAGTTATTAAAGAAAGAAGGAGGGCATATTTCAGTTTTTAATACCTAAATGTGCAGTTGCACATTTAGCATTGAATTGTTAAATTAAAGATGATTTTTAGCATGCTTTATCATCATTAAATGGAGTAATGATCTTATCATTAAATGGTTTAATTGTTGTCTTTTAATGATGGCATGTAATGTAACCTTTTAGTTTTCATTTGATTAAAGAAAGGAAGAAGTGCATTTGATGTACTCTCTCTTCCTTCTTTCATCCATAACCGAAAATGGGAAGATCTCATTTAGGTTATTGGTCATTTCATATATCCATCTTAAACGAATGAGAAGAGTCTCATTTATTGGCTTCTTTATGATTGATTAAAGAATGAAGTGATGCATTAGATACACATCACTTCTTTCTTTCATAATAACGGAAATTGACAAAGAGAGTAAGAAGTGTTTTTGCATTTTTGACTCACTCTCTCCTCTCATGCATGCATAGTCGAAACTTGAATGAGAAGGGTTTCATTTTTGGCTTCTTTCTTTTTAGAAAAATCTCCTTAAAATATTTATTCTCCTTTCCCACCAAAGGATCTTGTTAACCAAGTTGTCCAAGAAGAACAAGCAGTAGATTAGATTGGTTAAGGACACAAAAACAAGGAGAGGATACATTAACAAAGGAAAGGATATAAAAGAGTCAAAGCTATAGCAAGGATTCGGAGAGGATACAAAAGCGAGGAATCAAAGTTGTAGCAAGGAGTCGGAATATTTCTATCACCTTGTTTTTATGTAAACTATTTTCCTTATACGGTATCATTTATGGCTGAAATATGCTGATTTGTTTATGCTATTTCCACGGCATTTTGATTTCGATAAAGTTTTGAAATCTACCGTTTTAGCCATATCTTGCATGCTTTTGTTTTTTATCTAACAAAAAATTTTATTACTTAGGGAAGTACCAAACTCTACTTTCTCACTTATAATATGTGCTTATATTGTGGATATTAAGGACAATTTACAATTTTATATGTGAGGAAGGGAATTATGATTTTCTTAAGTTATTATAATTATTGTTATTAAATTTATTAACTGATATCTTGAATGATTTGAAATATTTCCATCAAGACTTTATTTCATTATTAAATATTGATTTGAATTAGTTTGCAAAAGGATGATAGTTAAAATAAACCTGCTTTTATAAGTCATATTATTGATAGTCATGCATTAATATTTTGGATATATTACAATAAGTGTAAAACACATAATTGATCTCAATAATCAATCAATATATTTGCATTGAATAAAAGATTAAAGCATAGTGTCATAACAAACTAGGTTTCATCATACCTAGACACTAATTGCGTTTGGTTACTAATCCTAGAAAATGAAGTCAAAGACAAACATGAAGGAAAATAATAGAAAATAAAGGGATCATAATTCTAAATCCCTTTTTTCCTTCTACTGAATCTTCTTGTAAGTTTGAGGTTTGATCTTTTAATATAATGGATCTCTTGATGTATTCTTTGTGTTTTGCTCATCCTTGATCCAAATTTTCACCTCTTTAGGTGTCTTACGTCCTAAATCTACAACGTTCTTTATTTTATCTCTATTTATGTCCTTTTATAGTGAAAACTAGGGTTCTTGGGACACACATGGCCACTTATATGGTTATTGTGTAGCTCTAAATACACCCAAAATTGTGACTTTACATGTTCACAAAGACTTACATGATCATGTAAGTTCAAGTTGCTATAAATCTTCATTTTATGCCATGATTTCATTTAAATTATTCTCATTTCTGTCCATAAAGGCAATTATCACCTATAAATGCACTTAGAGCAAACTAAATATAAAATGTACAATAAATCTATAAAATATCAGAAAATACATGAAATAAGGGTGTATAATTATAGTCAAACATGCATTTATCAAACATTTCAACACTTAAGCTTTTGCATATCCTTAAGCAAATTATAACCTAAATTATCAACTTTACAACATCCATCCTTTATTTATCTCACCCTATCCATTCATACTCTAAATCATTATATCATATTAATCAAATTAACATACAATTAGAATCAAGTTATCATAAAGCTAACTTCATTAGTAAATATTAATAATAATCATGCCAATAATCTTATTGAAATTGGAAGCATAAATATTTACACCCTTACCAAGGTTTCACTCAATAAAATCAAGTGTTTAGGGTGAAAAGTATCAAACTCTCAAGTCAATGCATAGTAGAACTTTTACCATATGTTTTTAATAGTATCATATCTCCACCACATGTATGTAAATTAGAAATAAAGATCAAAAGGTCTTTATAAGGTTGTAATGGGTCTTACGTAAGGTACAATAGGATAACAAAATTGTGATAAATTTTGAAGGAAATTTACAAAGAAAAACATTACAAGAAACTTGCTTATAATACATAGGTCTTTTCATTATGAATTCATTGGTACTATACTTCTTTTGATTCTTTTCTATGATCAGAAAATTATTTGTTAATCTTGTTGAGCATCCATTCAAGTAATGTAATTAACCTTCAAGTTCAAAACAACAAAAAAGCTTTAAAGAAAGATAGAATTAAGGTTAATAATTGGGTTATAATTAGCAAAAAAAGGCTAAGTCTCAAAATTGGTTATTCCTAAGGGATAACATATGGTAAGGTAATTATTAAAAAAAGGCTTAAATGAGTGTTGAATCTAAGTGCCTTTATCACTTTATCTTACTATGTATAATAAAAGCAAGTTTTGGAATTGTTTAACTATACATGGACATGTTCACTAAAATCACTTATGTATAAGTGTAGTCCAGCATTCCTTTCCACCTCATACATATGAAAACGCTATTAAAATCACCTAGGATGATCTATGGTCCTTGTAGAGTTGAGTGTATTTGTTCCAACTTGCTCCATAGTGCTCTTCTTTGAAAATTCATATTAGCTCCATACACCATTTTTACTATAAGGAGACTTGTCCTTGTTGTGCTTCAACATTTTAGTGTAACATTTGATCACTTGAGTCTATCATCTTCACTTGGGCTTTCCTTACGTCATAGGATATAGCAATCCTTCCATATTAACAGTGAATGTGCTTGAGATGGACTAGAAGCTGCTTAAGAATATGAGTTTTGTCATGTTCACTTCCTCTATTTTTTTCTCTAGTAATCCTAATAAAATAAGCCTACTTCCTTAACAAAATCTTTAATTGCATTTCGCTTATTAGCCATTCTTTTTATATTCTAAACCATTATAGACATAATTGAGAATTTAAGAGTTTAAAGCCCTTAAGATTATTTTTCCTACTTGATTTCCTTTTCTTATATCCTTGAACTTCTTTAAATTTGATGTTAGTTTATTCATCTGAAGTTTAGTTCCCATATGTTTCTTTTATTTTGTTAATTCCATGACTCCATTTGTTTTGGTTTGGTCTATTAAGCTTGGGATCATATTTGGTCCCTCCTAATCACACTACTTTTTGTGTTATCTCCTTGTTTATTTCTTCTAGTTCAAATAAGCCTTTCTTTTTATCTTTTATCTTGCTCACCCTATGCAAGACCTTTCTTCTTAATTCCTAGTTAGCCCATCGATTCATCATAATGTCGCCTTTCAATTTTTCCTTCTTATTGGTACCCACATTTTTTCCTTGTTATTTTAGAGTAGGCCTCTAATTATAAGAAACATGAGCCATGTCTTCCACTAATTCTCCTTCTTCACCATGGGCACAACTTCTAGGATATGTTTATTGAGCTCAATATTAACGCATATTCTGGCAAACCCCATGCTTCTCTTAATGGTTGTAATCTCGTCCATACTGAGGGGCTTCCTAATAAAGCTTGCCAATGCACTTAACACCTTAGTGGACTAGTATTTCAATGGAATACTATGAAAGTTCACCCATAAAGGTTCATTTTTAATGTTTGACCTTTCTAAACATAATCCAGGCCTCCAAAGTTGAAGGAATAAAGGAAAATTATATATGTGCCACGATCCCTCTTATACTAATATTTTTGCTTCATTCATACTCTAAAAATTGAACAAAACATTATCATCTTCTAAAATCAAAACCTCTTGTAGGCCTTTTAGTTTCCATTCATGCATAGCCTAGTTTTATATTATTTAGAATGAGGACCTTCGATCCTAGAGAAAGCCAACCATTATAGTATTCTAGAGCTATAATGGTATGATCATCTGAGGTAGCTAAGGAAGTATACTATAAGGAGGAAGTTGAAGTTTCACAACCTCTATTTTCCATCTCTTAGGAATAGTTTTTGCTCAAGTGTAAAGGAGGTGGAGGAGTTATTGCCTTGTCCCTTACAGCGAGGGAGGGGCTAAATAGTCAAGCCATCTTACTTCTTAGGTCTGGGTGCTCCTTTGTGATAGTTTTTTTTCCATTTGTAGGCAAAAAATTGCTTTGGTAGGAATGCTTTTAAAAGTTCACTATTAATAAAGGAAATAAGGAGGGTCAGAAAATGTTCAAAGACCAAAAGCTCCCTAAAATGAAAGCTAATTTTCAAAGACAAAGGTGTGTATGGTTCTAGGGAGATTTTCCTTTGGCTAGAGCAAGGAAGAGTTTGAGTGGGTGCAAGGGGTTGAAATCTTAAGCATTTCATGATTGGAGATGCTTTAGACATCAAAGGGATGAGCTTTCTTAAAATAGAAACATAAGAGCTTAACGGTGACTTTTGTATTATAGAAATTTGATATATATTTTAACATTATTGATGTATAATTGACGTATTCTAACTTACGAACAAGTTAAAATGTATGGTGGTTTATAGAAAAGATTGGTGAATATGATTAAGAAAACTTTAATTTTCTATTTAATGAAGAATCATGACTTCCAATTAATTTTCAACAACTTTAAAAATTGTTTTCTAATCTTATTTAGACATGCTTTAAACATTTGAACTTTTACTTTGATTGATTGGAGTATATTTGATCTTGGCAATTTATAATTATCATTTGTTGCTAGTTATTTTAAAACAAATTGGAACAATAAAATCTAAAATGACTAAAAAATTACTATTCAAGTTTGATGATAGTTCTTTATGGTTTTTTCCTAACATTTTTCAACATTTTTATTTTCCAACTAAAGTTTTCAGATAGAAAGAATGAGAATTACAAGTTTGATAAATAAATTTTTTAAATTGAGTAACTAACATTTTAAAACTCTAACAATTTAGTTTAAAATATTAGTTTCATTAGTAATTTATTGATTTGACAAACAAAATCTTTATTGTTCATAACAAGTAGATGTCTACATAGAAAAATAGTGGTCATAATTAGACAAGAGTAAAGAGAATTTTTTAAGTAGATATTGATATAACATGAACAACAAAGATAGAAAATTTTGAAATAAATATATGAGATTGTTAAAATTATTGTCTTTGTGAAGTTAATATGTACCATAATTTTGAACAAAAGACTTTTCTTGAATATATGTATAATGGCATGGCACAATTATGAACTTCTTTTAAGAATAAGAAAAGTTTTTATGAACCTCATTTCAAATTTATAGAAAAACTCATTCTCTTATACTTCGATTAGAAGATATTGTTCGTATGTTGCTTATATGACAATCCAATTCAGCTTTTAAATTTGAAACAATTAATTAAATTCAATCTAAATTAATAATTTATTATAATTATTAATTAAAATCGAGTGTAATTTATTCGGGTTGAGTTTAAGAACTGAATTGAGTTACCATATTAGTGACATTTGATTAATCTAATATCGATGTTAATATCACATATGTTTTATTGTTATTATTTAATGGAAATTTAATAGAAATGATTTTAAATTTTTTTAAATCACATAATAATTACATAAATTTAAATTTGAAAGAATTTAAGATAGTTTATCAAAAATTGCAATAGGATTAACAATAAACAATAAACATATTTATTTTTTGATATATACATTAAAAATATTTATAAAAATTATCATACAATATTTTTATGTATTTATAACATATACTACATGACTCTTTGATCATCATAGTAGGCGAAGTACTGAGATATTTTAATAGTTGATTTTATTATTACATAATTTTTATTTGATTAAATTTTATGAGAATATTTGAGATATTTAATTAATATATTAAATCCTCCGAGTCGGAAGATGAGTCCTTTATCTGGTTGCATTGGTACCATTGTTTTTCCTTTCCTTACCAACATGGCTGCTCTCATACTCTTCTCTCAGTCTGCAACAAGCCTCTGTCGTTCTCCGTCCCAATCACCACAGGCTACCGCTGCCGCTCTTTCAATCTCACATCCATCACAAAAATCCGCCAAACCCCAATACATTCCCTTGAATACCACCAGAACAAGTCTATTGACGCCGAAACAACCTAGGATTAGGTTTTCAGCTTCGTTAACCAACCCAACAGTGACCCTCTTTCCGTCCACCGACCCACAATCACTCCTCACTGGCTCTACTCGAACCGTCACGAGCATTGCAACCGTAGTCTTCTCTCTATCGCGGGTATTCCTCAACTCCCTACTCAGTTTTGCTCGAGGAATTGCAATTCTTCCGAATACAAATCAGCTGGGCAGCTTAGCTTATTCAGTGAGGCCCCTTTTCTTCGCGGCACTTAAAGACCGCCCCAGAGGATACTTGAACACGCCGTTGACGGTGGTAGCAGCGGGTTTGGCCAAGTGGCTGGATATTTACAGCGGGGTTTTGATGGTTAGGGTATTGCTTAGTTGGTTCCCTAATATTCCTTGGGACAGACAACCATTATCGGCTATCAGGGACCTCTGTGATCCCTATTTGAACTTGTTTAGGAACATAATTCCTCCCATTTTTGATACTCTTGATGTCAGCCCCCTTCTTGCTTTTGCGGTTTTGGGGACGCTTGGCTCGATTCTCAATAGCAGCAGAGGAATGTATTGAAAGATTTTTGATGGGCTGGTGATATTCGGATTCTATTTTATCAGAGTAAGCGGTGAACGTTAGATTATATGTTGCCCTTTTTTACAGTCATGCCTTAATTGGTCAATTTCGTTCGCGTTGTAGACAAGTTTTCTTTTGTTGTTGCTTTGCTAGTCATTGACAATTCTAAGAGTGGGTTACTGCCTTTTCTTATATTAGTAGCTTATGTATACTTGTTTTTCCATTTTTTGGTGGTGCTCCTTAGCTTTTGTGCTTGCTTCTTTATATTGTTCTTTACCACTTTAAGTGTTCTGTAAAAGTTGATCGATTTTATTTAATGCTATGATATCACAAAAGACTTCATGAGTCATAGAATTGAAAATTCTTGGTACCCTCTTCATTATTCAATATCAAACTTGGGGTTCGATTCAAGTTTGTGATTATTGTTTGGATAGCTATTAAATGAAATGCGAGCGGCTTGTGAAGTGGATAACTGAACTTTTTCACATTACATGAGCTATCATGTTCCCTGTGAACATGGGAAATACTGCCTTTCTATGTGCTGTTGGGTGTAAACCAAAATTTGTAGCAAAACATTAAAGTAGATGTTAGTCGCTTTGGCTCATCAAAGGAACAGTATTAGTCTGATGTTGTGCTTTGTTGAATATGTACTAATACATATCTGATCTCTAAACTCACGCATATTTAGCAAGCCTCTACCAGTGATTATTCTAGGATCTGTTTTTCATCGAAAGAGTATATTCACATTTAGGATCTGTTTTTCATCGAAAGAGTACATTCATTCAAAATGTGAGGTTTATATTTTGATTAGGGAGATTGGTTTTAGAAGTGGACATGATTGTGAGCCATTTTTTGCCTGCGTGTTACAGATAATTGTCTTAGAGAAATTGCTAGAGGATATTTTAACCAATTGGTAGAAGATATTTAATCATAGTTGATGTGCTATCAGCAATTCAGATATTAAATGTTCTTTATAAGATATATAAGCATTAGATCAATCTTAAGTGGTTGACCTAATGCACTGCATTTTCATGTGCTGGCTGTATTATGTTAAACCTTGCGGCCATACACAGAACTAGGAATTGCACAATCCTATTAATATGATATGTAAGCATGTGTTGGACTGTAAGGACTTTTTTTATGGTCTATATCATCATTGGGTACAAATGATGGGAAAGCATCTTCCAATTGGACTATGGGATCTTTCCGTATCAAAAGAGATCATAGTTTGAAATGCAAGCTTTTTTGCATCTGCTTATGAATGGGATTGTGGAAGTCTTTCTTTTCTGCAGTTGAAGGGGATTATGCAAGTCTTTCTTATCTGCAGATGGAGGGGATTAGGCTAATATGGTCGCCAACTGAGACAATTCTTTTCTGTGATTGAGACAATACTCAGAAATTTATGTTAGAAGCATTGGTAAAGAAGATTTAAAGAATTCATCATAGATGATGTTCTATCAGCTCTATAATAAGTATAGTCTGTTGACATCAATTTTTCCGGGGGTATTATCATTGTGACTCTCAGCCTTAGATGTTTTTCATAAGTCATGGGATATCTAGGCGTCTAAATGCTTTAGATTATCTTGGCACGGGTGTAATAGTCAAAACTAGAAAATCTGTTGTTATAGTTAAAGATCATAATCTATTGGATTGGTATCTTTAATTGTTGTTATTAATGGCGTATGGCTCGTTTGATAGATTGCATTACTTCCGAATCACAATGGAATAGCAATTGACATGGCTGATGTCCTTTTTTAAAGAAAAAAACTTGGATCGACTTCCAGCGGAGATTAGAATTCTCGAGGCAGTGATATGGGTAGTACGTTATCGGAAACTTGTATAATGAAGGAATTGAAAAACAATGAAGATCCATAATCGAATTGTTACGGTGAACTTTTAACTAGAACTTGATTGAAAACTGTATATCATTAACATTAATTTAGTATGGTTTTGGATATTTTGTAATAATAGAGTTGAGATTCGAATGAAATTTTATCAATTTATATTGGATGGAAAGAATTGTATATAATGTATTATTATTTAACTATGTTAACATTTTATAAATTTAAGTACATTAATTTTAAATATAAATTTGTTCACTTAAGGTCATTAACTTCTAGTTTTGAATTAAAGATCTTTAGATAAATTATGTCTTTTAAAAAAAATGATTATATGGTAAGTAAAATTGTTCTTTAGGGTACCCTTCTTCAACAATTTATCAACTTTATCCCATTGACTAATGTAAATTGTAAATATAGAAGCGGGCTATCACAAGCATAAAATGGTTGTTGAAGATACCCTTCTTCAACATACAATTAAGGAAGCCTATAGCTGCATTTCCAAAATTTCTTTTTATTTTTCTTTTACATAAAAAGTAACTATTTTAATGTGTTCGATAATACGCAATTCTCACCTTAGTGTATCTTTGAATTTCAAGGTCTTTCTTCTTCTAAATATCATCTGCTAGACAATCAAATTCTTTTAATTGAAAATATATGCTGACAAGTGAGCTAATTGTTTTGTTGGAAAATTATTAAAAAGGCACCTTTAAACACAAAAGACCAACACAAATCATATAAACAGTTGGTGAATGAAATCAAATCAAATACACAAAAGACCGACATTAGAATGGTGAATGAAATCAAATCACATACATACACAGAAAACCAACAACATATCACACTCACTTATTAAACTTCTCGCCAACAACTATTGTTGGATCCCATTTTTGGAACTCAATCCTTGCTCTGAAAATCATAAGACTTGAGCATGCGAATTATCTTGTAGGGCAGTTTCAATGAACCCTCATTAGCCATCATCTCACATGGATGGCGTGCCCACACCAGCCAAACATAAAAAATAAACTCATTTCTTTTATTCTCGAACAGATTTTAGGAAACCTCCAATTGGAGTTTTAATTTGACTTCTTCAGAACATTTGTTCCCCATTGTATTAAGTTTTCAATGACACTAAAATCATTCAATTTGGTTTAAAAATCTAAAAGTTATAGCCCAAACATTTTTGGGCTGTTCTTAGACTAAAACAGTACACCATGCTCAACTTCCATCTTGAAGTTGATAGTCTTAGAGACTAAATTAAAATTTTAATCCTTCAGATAATTTGTAGCTCTATGTCTCTAGTTTTTTTAGAAACAAGAATCATCTCATTTGGAACTCTGCAGATTAAGATATCATCAAAATACTGAAGCATGTTCAATGAAAATATCCGATTCATATTCTTTCAACTGATACCCTTACATTGATTTGATCAATCTTTTTTGAATCAATACCAAAAGCTATAAATTTTCATTGAGAGATAGAGTAAGGTGTTAGGAATCCAATACCTCAAAAATCAGGTCATTTGGAGGTCGGACGATAAAGTTATGGTCAAAAGAGTGAGAGGTGTTCAGGTCTAGGAACATCAGCAAAGTCGCGATCACAACGCGTCACAATCGCGACTTGCTTCCATCCTTCTTCGATCGCGACGTCACGCGAAAATCAGCAAAGTCGCGATCGCGACTTGCTTCCATCCTTCTTCCTTTGCTTTTCTTCTTAGACTGTTTTGAACATTACTTCTAGCTCTACAACTTCCATGAAGAACTTAAAAACCATTTCTGCCTCTAAAAAAATTTCAAATCAATGTAGCTGTCCCGAAAGTCCATCTTAAACAGTATTACAAACTTCTAATGATCATATCTCCCAATTCCATTGTCCAAAAATTTCATACTTTATATTAATAGAAAGCTAGAAAGATAAGCTAGAACTTTCCAGAAGACAATTTTATCCAATTCAACCTAGATTAATACAGATTTTTCCTTGAAGTCTTAAAACAAAATTTTCCCTTATGAAAACTTGAAACTTTCAATGAACATACTTGGAATGTTATGAACATGACCATTCAACTATCAATATTATTTCATTGAACTCTTTAATCTCTATTCATTGTACTCATCACATTCAACTACATCTCATCATTAAGAAAAATCCTATCTTTCCTTTTTCCATAATATCTCACTTATATCTATATATATATATATATATATATATATATATATATATCCACAATTCATGTTCAAAAGTCATCATCTCAAGTTGATAACTTCTTCAAGTGTACCCAATTCCAACTTAACCTTATCCTTAATTAATTCATAATTCATTAACAGCAAAATAGGAGTTTACAAAGCTTTAATGGAAATCCAAGCCACATTACATCATTGGTATCAAAATCCAAATTACAAAATATACCAAACCTAATAATTCTTGAAATGCATCTAAAGTCTTGATTTTACATCAATCTAACTTAAAATACAAAAATATGCATAATCGAATGAATGTCTTAACTCTCTTTCACCCGATCTCGTTCTCATCTCTTGGAGATGGGAGTGAAAGGGGGTGAGCTTGAAAACTCATGGGTAACAGTTTATAACAGAATAAAAAGCAAAACTTTAGAAAACATTCACTTGTCATAGAAAATTCTCATCGAGTTCATAAAACACATGGTTCTAAAATTCTCATCATGTAGTTAAATTCACAAACTACAAAACATGAATGCATCAAACTTGTTCAAATATCATGAGCACATAAGCACATCAGAATGGTTTGGGTAAATCCATGAACATGACGAACTACACATTTCCATATAATGGTCCTGTGTAGTCGTAAACTTGAGGCACTATTGTAATCCCACATAGTGGTTTTATATAGGTGAAAACTTGAGGGAGTCCATGAAGGAGCTCCGTGCCACTAGCAGGCAGGTGGGAGAAGCCTTTAACTTGGTCAATGTGCATGTGACATTCTTGAATGGATTACACCAAGCCGACATAACATTTAATTCATGAATGGACAACTGTTGGACCAAATGGCACATTATTGGAAACTTATTTTTCATGAACATGAGATATTTCAAAAATTATTTTTGAAAACATGATTTTATAAACATGTTAGTAATGTGCCCTAGGCCAATGGATATTTGTGATTCATGTATTAACATTATGGCTTGTTAATAATATACTATGAGGTATTCCTTCATATATGCATGTATTTCATGTAATGTGATTTACATTCCATGAATG
>JANJEY010000009.1:12711624-12727402 GCA_024703695.1 Erythroxylum cataractarum
TACAGTAAATCCATTTCTGTCTTTTTCTCATTTCCACATATCCTAATTTATCGGACAACTCATCAGAATCACAATTGCCTAGTTCTCACTGAGCTTTTGATCAACCATAAGCATATTTTTATACTCAATCATACCCCTGATCACTCTTTACAGATATCACTTTCATATCAAAATTTAATCTTTCCAAACTATTGAAAATTTCCTTTTCTTACAACCTGATTTATGCACTTTAAGTCTCATTCCTCAATCAATATCACTTATTTCCAAAATCTGCCCATACCACTATCTTCACATTCCTATCACATTCAAGGGTTTATGACTACAGTATAGTGTGAAGATCGTTTACAATGTGTAGGACCTCGGCCTCTAGGGACTCGCGTCCTAAAAAAGGACCTTGGCCATACGGGCCTCGTTCCTTCACAGTTTCACTTTTCCCATTTCCAATTGCCCATAATCCACATTGACTCATACACTGATATTTTTTTCTTTTCGCACTAAGACACTTAACATATAAGCTTAACACTTTTTCATACGCAAGACTCATTCTCATGGGACTCAGATTAGGGATCAGTCGCCAGTGTCTGCTTTAACATGTCCTTCCTGTATACGATTTGACTTATGTTCAGAAATGCCCATGTAAGTTCGTACTTCTGGGATCTGATACCACTAAATGTAACACCCCACTCCCATAAGACTCGGACTTGACATCAACAGTAATATCCAAATCCGTGCCTTGCGAGGATGGGATGCTACCTCTCTCAGATAAAACACAGTACCAAAAATTTTGTTTTGAAACAATCATACACTTACATATATGTATGTTGCGAAAAATAGTTTACATAACCAATCTGGTAGATACAATGATCGCGAGGGTCCTCAAATAAAATACACAATAACGAATAAGCAAAGTCTTCCTTCTAATGCAGACGCAAATGATCCCGTCCTCATCTGGCACTCCACGATCACTATACACCTGTTACCTAACGGAGTGTTCTTTTGAATCCTAAAAAACAATTGCAATTTTTGGATGAGTTTTTGCAAACTCAATGAGTGACCATCATCAATGGTCCACTCACTCAAGTACAGAGTCAAATAATAACTTATATTCTCATTCTTTCTTTTTGGTCTCACTTTACAATTTCCATAGATCTATTTCTATCTCATAATACATTTTCTCAAACATTTCCCCCTTTTACACATCTACAGAAATCTATATTAGTACATCCCATTTGACTGTGACCTAGTACCGAAACTGTCCCATCGAAGGGCTTGCCCTTATCCATTACTGGATAATACCGGGTTCATTATATGCTGAGCCTAAGGCTTTGAATCAGTCATGAACTCGAAGTTCATTTTCGCACGTCGAGCTAAAAGCTCTAATATTCCAAACAACAATAGGTATATCACAATCAGTCATACATTCTATAATTATGAGTATCCCATAATTGTTTTCACACCAGTGTATGGAATTTCGCCTATCATTCAATAAAACATATCAGAATAATTGTAGTTTCTACCCGTTATCAATAATCAGACATATCAGAGTAATTGCAGTCTGAAACCCATTATTAATAATCAAACATAACAGAAAAATTACAGTCTGTAGCCCATTATCAATTTATATCAGTGTGGTGACCAAGCATCTATACTGTCCCGATAAGTGCACATTAATTGGTGAACGTGTCTTAGGGGTAGGAGAGCCCTCTGGGTATGCACTACTTCCTATGCGTCTTAGAGATAGGAGAGCCCTCTGGGTATGCACTAACTCATCAGTCGTTGAGCTTTTCGCTATGAAACTGTCCCGTCAAGGGCTCATTAATTAGTGAACGCGTCTTAGGGGGTAGGAGAGCCCTCTGGGTATACACTACGTCCCACGTGTTTTAGGAATAGGAGAGCCCTCTGGGTATGCACTATTCCCTTTCGAGCTCAAAGCTCTTTTTTAGTAGTCGAGCTTGTAGCTCTGATCAATATATCACAGTCATTTCTAATCTATTCCAGATTTTCACATCACAAACACAATTACACTTTCACATTCGTATAACGTTTCGGTATACTATCACTTCAATACTCTGGACCTTCTATCCGGAGTTCACATTCAATATTATCTCATCATTTTACTTCAGAGAATTTAAATAACTGAAATATAACATTTAATACTTTGAGAACCGTCTAGGTCACTCACCTGGCTTCCGCGCTAACGCCTGGAAGTCCTAGAAATATCCGTGCAATGTCGTTCCAACGGTACCTCTATAACAGTAAAATGATCACCCATTATTAAATGCACAAACAGAAGGATTCAATAATGTAAATGTCGCACGTAAAAGATGTACGACGCATGTTCATGACCTTCCCGACGCTGATTCCCAAATTTCACTTTCTTTTGTCTCGGAACAATTTTTCATACTATAGACAACACAACATTTAGACAATACCCTTAAATTCTCAAGAAAGACCTCAAAGCCAAAATTACTATTCATTTGATCAAATTCACCCATTATACTAAGTTTCTAAAACCCCAAAAGCGTTGAATGTATGTCAGAAGTCTCAAAATTATCCTCCAATTATCATGAAACAACCCTTAGGTTGAAATAGAAACCTATTCTCAACTTCCATTCAATATTTGAGATCTTACAAAATTAAATTCAAACTTTCTTTCTTCACCTCAATTGTAGACCTCTTTCTCTAGTTTATAACGAATCAAAAATCACCTCAATTGGAAGTCTACATCAATAGTTATGACCCAAAAACTAAAATAAATCAGTTCAGAAAAATCAGCCTCGCCGTAACTAAAGGACGCTCGTCGCGACGACACGAGGTCGCTCGCCGCGACGTCCAACACGCTCGTCGCAACGAGGATATAGCCGTTTGTCGCGACGAGTAATTAACCGCTCGTTGCGACGAGACCCTCACACACGTCGTGATGTGCGGGATCCCGATCGTCTTCTCCGACCATTTTCCCACATTTTCTCTCTAAAATCAGCCATAACTCAAAATCACTACCACAACCTTTAACAATTAATACCACAAATGCATCCAATCATTAAATAAACAACATAAAAGAAATTTACTTACCAACTCAAGCTTCCAACTCTTTAAACTTCAAAAACTTCTCTAACCCCTTTTTCCTCTCACTAACACACACGACCAACTCTTAAACTCTCACAACCCAACCTCTTCTCAAGGGTTTTAGAATTGCTTGCAAAGGGAGAAGAAGAAGCTAGCAGACGGACAACAAGTGATTTTGTAGAGAGGAGGAAATCAAGGATCAATCAATGGAAGAAAAAGAAAAGCCCTAAGATGGAGAAATTAGATTACTGCCAAAGTGATTTTCGTAGCCTTCAAAGGAAATATTTAAAACTTAAGGCATTTAAGGGTTGCTCTATTTACCATTTAAAACCTAGGGCTCAAGAGACAGACCACTTCTCTTTTTCTCAACACTCCTAGAGTTAATCCTATCTCAAACTCAATTTCAAGTTCAATTGTTCCAAAGTCCAATGGCTCAATATTAACATTCCAAAAATCAAGTATCCAATTTTCCCATTGCCATTTAACAATTATTCAGTACTATTAAGTCAATCAGTCTGTCACTTGTAAAATTCTTCGGTCTAGAATTTTTTTTTCCAAATTGCCAGAAAATTTCTAAGAATCACTCTAACAACTGAAAATCACTCCTAAGACATCCCAAATCACATTTTCAAACATAATTATCTCAGAATTCACAAATCACATCATATTCACAATAAATACCGGGAAATGCCATGAATGCATGTACATAGATGTGCATGTGCAAAATGTCTCATTCCTCTCTATATCGAGAGGCCAAATGAATGAACAAATCAAAATATACAATGTGAGCTACTAGCCCGTCCCAATTTACCAATACACCCTTCCCATCGGTGATGGGATGTTACAAATACAACAAGATAAAGTGATTTTGTATTCATAGAGAAAATTAAGCAAAATGAGATAATTATTTGATGTGTGAATTCGAACTTGCTACAATAGTGATTATTTTGAAAGTTTGGTGACATTATAAGTATAGAAACATTTTCAAATATACAAATCATTTAATTTTGAGGCAAATATTGAGTTGAAAGAATTGAACACGAGACTGAGACAATAGATAGAGTTATTTGAAGGATTATGATTGTACAAATGAGTAATATACTTGATGGACCCCATTTTCGAAGCCCAACCCTTATGAAAATACCATAATACTTGAGTGTGCGTATTATCTTGTACGGTTGTTTTAATGAACCCTCATTAGCCATCATCCCACATGGGTAGCATGCCCATACCAGCCAAACATCAAAAACAAACTCATTTCTTTTATTCCCGAATAGATTTTGGGAAACCTCTAACTGGAATTTCAATTTGACTTCTTCAGAACATTTTTTCTCTATTGTCTTAAGTTTCCAATGACACAAAAATCATTCAATTTAGTTCAGAAATCTAAAATTTATAAACCAAACTTTTTTAGGCTATTTTTAAACTAAAATAGCACATTATTCTCAAATACCATCTTGAAATTGATAGTCTTAGAAACTAAATTAAAAACAATTTTTGCATCTATAAGAGTCAAAATTTCAAAAAATAATGCAGTTGTTCCAAATGTCCATCTTAAACAGCATCACAAGCTTCTAATGATCATATCTCTCAACTCCATTGTCCAAAGATTTCATACCTTATATCAATAGAAAGCTAGAAAAGATAAGTTACAACTTTTAAGAGGTAACTTTGGCTAATTCAACCTAGATTAATACAGATTTTCCCCTAAAGTCCAAACATAAATTTTTCCCTTATGAAAACTTGAAACTTTCAATGAACATACTTGGAATGTTATGAACATGACCATTCATCTACCAATATTATTTCAATAAACTCTTTAATCTCTACTCATTGTACTCGTCACATTCAACTACATCTCATCATTCACAAAAATCCTATTTTTCCTTTTTCCATAATATCTCACTTATATGTATATGTATATCCACAATTCATGTCCAAACATCATCAACTCAAGTTGATAACTTCTTCAAATCTACCCAATTCCAACTCAACACCATCCCTAAACAATTCATAATTCATTAACAAACAAAATAGGAGTTTGCAAAGCTTTAATGGCAATCTAAGCCACATTACATCATCAGTATCAGAATCCAAATTACAAAAAAATACAAAACCTAAATAATTCTTGAAATACATCTAATGTCTTGCTTTTACATCAATCTAACTTAAAATACAAAAATTTGTATAATCGAATGAATGCCTTGACTCCCTTTCACCTGATCTCTTTCTCATCACCTGGAGATGGGAATGAAAGGGGGTGACCTTGAAAGCTCGTGGTTAACAGTTTATAATGGAAAAATAAGCAAAACCTTAGAAAACATTCACTTATCATAGAAAATTCTCATTGAGTTCATAAAACACTTGGTTCTCAAATTCTCATCATGTAGTCAAATTCACAAAACTACAAAACATGAATGCATCAAGCATGATCACATATCATGAACACATAAGGACATCAAAATGGTTTGGGTAAATCCATGAACATGATGAGCTACACATTTCTACTTAACGGTCCTGTGTAGTCATAAATTTGAGGCACTATCGCAATCCCATATAGTAGTTTTGCGTAGGCGTAAACTTGAGGGAGTCCATGAAGCAACTCTGTGTCACTAGCGGGCTGGTGGGAGAAGTCTTTAACTTGGTCAACATGCACGTGACATTTTTTAATAGGTTACACCAAACCCATATAACATGTAATTAATGAATGGGAAACCATTTGCCCAAATGGCACATTCTTGGAAACTTGTTTTTCATCAACATAAGATATTTCGAAAACATGTATCCTTTGAAAAGAATCATTTTGAATGTCTTTTCACAAATCATCAACCCAATTCACATATCAAACACATTGCAAATTCTCAATTCATTCAAGAAGCACCAAATGTAACATTTATGATGAAATTTAAAAACATTAAACTTCCTTGATTCAAAGAAAACTTTTATTGGCTTATTTATTCTATTATGAACATATGCCCACTTTGATTGCCTTGCTTAAGACTTTACTAAAAAATGCCTCTACCCTTGCTCCTCCTGCCTCTCTTGATTTCCTTCATCAAATACAAAATTCCCATTCAATAGGGATTCAAATTGAAGAACCAATAAGACATAATCACTAAAATTGATCATAGAATTCTTAAACCCATACATTTCTTAAGCTCTTTGAACCAAAACCATTCCAAAAATCCAACAAATTAGAAACACCCTTACTTTGATTCTTCACCAAATGAAGAGTTTCTTGCCTAGAATGAACACTCCTCTCTTCCTCTACCTTTTCTCTTCTTGAACAACTTCAAAACCTTTCTTAAAAGCTAAGAAAAGATCAGCCCTAACTGGGTTTTCTCTTCCTTTCTTTCAAACCACCGAGACTGTCACTTCTCTCTTTCTTCTTTTGGTTATTTCCTTCTTCCCTCCCACTTATCACGTTTTTGCTTCTTCCCTTAAAGCAAGCCAACACTTCTTATTTTAATTTTGCCATTAATGATTCTAAATTGTCCATTTTGCCCTTCGTTATATGCCTTGCATCTCTTCTCCTTAAGTGGTCTTCCAAAAATGCCCTTGAATTCCATTAACTCATGTCATATAGTCTTACTAACATTAATATAATAATAAATCCAAAAAAATCCATCAAAACCTCAAAATTCATTGAAATCATGTTTAACTAGAGAAAAAAATATAGGGGCCAATGTTTCTCCCCTTCTTAAAAAAATTTCGTCCTCGAAATTCTTACCTGACTGATCAAAGAAATGAAGGTAATGTTGTCTTATGTTTTCCTTAGTCTTCCAAATGATTTCTTCACTAGAATAATTTCTTTCAAATGGCGCTAGTTAACGGATTCGATCAATCCTTCCATAACTTATTCAGATATCACACTATCTTAACTGTTTCCTCAATATATTTCAGATTACTCACAATTGTTTCAACTTCCTGCATCGATAACACCCATATCAGATCATATCGATATTTCTTAGCATATTTAACATCTTACACTCAATCTAAGCACACCTTAGGAAGGTGATACTCTCATAAACATTTTAACCTTCACTTCATCGTTCACATCTGTATAGTATCAGTACAATTAACTCTTGTGTCTCTCACTGTAATTGATGTTGATCCACTAATTTCATTCATTTTCCTGCATCACTTAATTCCTAATACATATCAATTTCACTTATTAGTAACATCTCCAATAAATTTTGGTTTTCGACCATCTTTTGCCCTATTCATCCAAATAAAGAGGCAGACGACTCTTTCTATCAAATAACTCCTCATACAGTATTCCAATGAAATCACCATGATAATAATTGTGATGCTTAAAGTCAAATAGAGCTATACATTAGTCTTATGTTTCTATAGACTCTAACTACAAGTCTTAAACATATCTTTGAAAGTTAAGACTATTGGCAATTTAAAAATTTAGTCACTTAATTCTACATTCTTAGCTGCTAAATGATGTTCCGGCGCATTCCTACTAGAATGCATATCATGGGTTATTATTTATGCTTATCTAACAATCTCTTTACTCAATCATCTTTATCAGTACACATACTTCTTATTTCAATAACAAAGTATCATTTTTCTTACTTGAACTTAAAATTCGTATTCACTTTCGACTTTTTAGTAAGATTCACAATTTCTGGATCCTCAATTTGGGTTTGGTAATTCCTTTTCTGTGAAACTAATCTTCAGTTCCTTAGTAAATAGTACTTTGATTTGCTCAAAATTTAACTCCACATTCTATGCTTGTTTTTGCACTAGATCTGATAACCTCAATATCTAAATTCATGCTTCATTGTTATTGGAATTTCTGCTTAATGTATCAAATGCGACACTAAATTTACTGGAAAAATACTCATTTATACCATCATAATCTTTTAGTACTTCTATCCATTTTCTTAGTTTCGTGTTCAGTTCTCTCAACTTAATAATTACCTCAAATTCCTCAAAATTGTTTTTACATCCACTATATGTAAGATTAATCTCAATGTTCAAAAATATTCTCTTCACTTTTCAAAAATTCTCCAAAAATCCTCTATGATTATAATCACGAATTGATTCATTTTTCTTGGATCACTTCAATCTTCAATACCATAAAACTGTAGGGGTGTTTGATTAGTTCCCATAATTCATTAAATAACTAGTTCCTCATTTCTCACATTATTATCGACTTCCTTCCTCGAATGATTTTCTCAATTCATTCGATTTCCTCTGATTTCACACTGAAATATTCTATTGTCTACTCATTCATACTAATTTCTCCACACATTTCAATATATTTTCAATCTTAATTTCCTATATTGGTAACACATTCTTCATATCTTATTTGTATCTCCCAATATACTTACACAAAATATAACGTGGGCCTATATACTCCTCATATTAGTAATTTATGTCTCCTCAAATTCAGAAATCCACTCATATAGTTGGATACTGTATATCAAAAAAAAATACATACCTTCTCAGTAGTATATTCTACCCCTTTTGCTTAAGTCTCTACTAGAGATATGACTCCACTATTTACTTTTGAATCATTACATATTCATTTCCGATTTGTTCTTTCATTCAATAAAAACTGTTGAAACTGCTTAACCTGATTCAATGGAATTATTCTCCGAAAGAAGATCTCTTGCTACTATCGTCTATACTGTTTATGTAATGTTTATCAATCAACTATTATCATCGTCATATTATCAGCCATCCTTAACACCTTGAGAAGACCCATTTCTATCATTCTTATAAGATCATAACATTCTAACTACCAAAACTCCATGAAGTAGTAAACATAATTACTGTCGCATATGCTTAGGTGTGTATCATCAAAGTCATCCCCTTTTGTCCACATATTTATCTCCGAGAATTCACAAACTTATATCTTACACAATTGATACTTTGATCTCCATTGATCCTAGATGATATTCTTTTATTTATCTTCTAATTCATTACATATTGTAACATCATCAACAATCTCAATCTATCCCCAATTGATCATTATAAGCATTTTCATGTGTTTCTCTAGTTCGTTTTAGATTTTAGACTATGGGAACTCTGACTAACAAATATCCACTATGGGAACTCTGACTAACAAATATCCACTAAGTCATAGATTGCTTCCTATATCATCTCCACACATATATTACATATGCGCTCAATTTTCTCACCTTTGACGATGATCCCATTATCAAATAGGTACTCATAATAATAATTCAACTTAACCTGTTGAACTTGTACATATGTTACTATCATTCATCTCATCTTCAAATTATCCTTCATTACATCTTACATATGTATATTCTCCATCAATTCAAAATTATAGAAGTATAATCATCATGAAATTCTAATCTCAATTCCACTAATATATTTTTATGATAGATCATAACTCTTGTCACATTAATAAAACAACCACTTTGTTTCTAATTTCATCTTCTTAATATCGTAACAATTTCTATTTCCTTTACATTCTACTTGTACACTTTAATCTCATTACTCCTACTTGTCTCCCTATTTTCCTCAAAGAATCCATAATAATACATTCACATCTTTATCACATCCGAGGATATACAACATAGTATAATATTGGTGTCATATTCAACTCCACTAATATAAATGTGTTGACTCATTTTTTGTCATATTTAACCATATACTATTTCCCATTTCTAATTATCCATAACTTTCATTTTCCCATATCATGAAAGAGTGTCATTTTTCTAACTAATTCTATCAACTAAAACTCTTAAAAATTTCTCATGTGTGTAACTCGTACACATACGACTCAGACTAAGGATCGGTCGCTATTGCATGTTAAAACTGGTCAAAGAAAATGCATGTAACTTGATACATATTTCCAAAATTCCAATGTAAGATCCAAAGCCTGGCTTTGATGCCACAACTGTTGGATCCCATTTTCGGAGCCCAACTCTTGTGAAAATACCATAAGACTTGAGCATGTGCATTATCTTGTAGGGTTGCTTCAATGAACCCTCATTAGACCTCATCCTACATGGGTGGCGTGCCCACACCTGCCAAACATCCAAAACAAACGCATTTTTTTAATTCCAGAATAGATTTTGGGAAACCTCCAATGGGAATTTCAATTTTACTTTTTCAGAAAATTTGTTCCCCATTGTCTTAAGTTTCCAATGACACCAAAATCATTCAATTTAGTTCAGAAATCTAAAAGTTATAGCCCAAATATTTTCAAGCTATTCTTAGACTAAAACAGCACCCTATTCATATTCCATCCTGAAATTGATAGTCTTAGAGACTAAATTAAAATTTTAATCCTTCAGATAATTTGTAACTCTATGTCTCTAGGTTATTTATAAATAAGAATAATTTCATTTGGAGCTTTACAAATCAAGATATCATCAAAATACTGAAGCTTCTTCAGTGAAAATATCCAATTTATACTCTTTCAACTGATACCCTTATTTTGATTCCATCAATATTTTTCGAATCAATACTAAAAGCTATGAATTTTAGGGACATATAGAGGAAGCTGTTAGGAATCTAATGCTTGAAAATTCAGGTCATTTGGAGGTCAAACAACAAATTGATGGTCAAAAGAGTGAGAGGTATTCAGGTCTGGGAATATCATCGCAATCACGATGTCGCTCGAAAATCAACAAAGTTCCCTTCTTCCTCCTTTGCTTTTTTGCTTCAGACTTGCCTTGGTAAAATAAGCATAACTTTCACTACAAATATTGGATTAAGCTCATTCTTAGAATCTTTTAAATAAGTATTCTAGATCTACAACTTTTGCTAAGAACTTAAAAACAATTTCTACCTCTATAAGAGTCAAAATTTCAAAAATAACGCAGTTGCCTCGAATGTCCATCTTAAACAACATCACAAACATCTAATGAACATATCTCTCAACTCTATTGCCCAAAGATTTCATACTTTATATCAATGGAAAGCTTGAAAGATAAGCTACAACTTTCAAGAAGAGAACTTTGGCTAATTCAACCTAGATTAGTAAAGATTTTCCTCTGAATTACGAACACAAATTTTTCCCTTATAAAAACTTGAAACTTTCAATGAACAAACTTGGAATGTTATAAACATGACCATTCAAATACCAATATTATTTCATTAAACTATTTAATCTCTACTCATTGTACTCATCACATTCAACTACATCTCATCATTCACAAAAATGCTTTCTTTCCTTTTTCCATAATATCTCACTTATATGTATATATATATCCACAATTCATGTCCAGAAATCATCAACTCAAGTTGATAACTTCTTCAAATCTACCCAATTCCAACTAAACATCATCCCTAAACAATTCATAATTAATTAACAAACAAAATAGGAGTTTACAAAGCTTTAATGGCAATCCAATCCACATTACGTCGCCGGTATCAAAATCCAAATTACAAAAGATACCAAACCCAAATAAATCTCAAAATGCATATAAAGTCTTGCTTTTACATCAATCTAACTTAAAATACAAAAAATGCATAATCGAATGAATGCCTTGACTCTCTTTCACCCGATCTCTTTCTCATCACCTAGAGATGGGAATGAAAGGGTGTGAGCTTAAAAGCTCGTGGGTAACAGTTTATAACGAAAAAATAAACAAAACTTTATAAAACATTCATTTTTCATAGAAAATTCTCATTGAGTTCATAAAACACATGGTTCTCAAACTCTCATCATGTAGTCAAATTCGCAAACTACAAAACATGAATGCATCAAACTTGTTCACATATCATGAGCACATAAGCACATCAGAATGGCTTGGGTAAATCCTTTAACATGATGAACTAAAAATTTTCATATAATGGTCATGTTTTGTCTTAAACTTGAGGCACTATCGCAATCCTACATAGCGGTTTTGTGTAGGCATAAATTTGAGGGAGTCCATGAAGGAGCTCCGTGCCACTAGCGGGCTAGCTAGCGAAGTCTTTAACTTGGTCAACGTGCACGTGGCATTTTTTAATGGATTACACCAAACCCACATAATATGTAATTCATGAATGGGAAACCATTTGCCCAAGAGGCACATTCTTACAAACTTGTTTTTCATGAACATAAGATATTTCGAAAACCATTACCAAAAATGTGATTTCATAAACATGTATCCTTTCTAAAGAATCGTTTTGAAAGTCTTTTCACAAATCATCAACCCAATTCACATATCAAACATATAGCAAATTCTTAATTCATTCAAGAAGCACCAAATGCAACATTTATGATGCAATTTAAAAACATTTAACTTCCTTGATTCAAAGAAAACATTTATTGACTTATTTATTCTATTATAAACATATACCCACTTTGATTTTCTTACTTGAAACTTTGATAAAAACTACCTCTACCTTTTCTCCTCTTACCTCTCTTGATTTCCTTCATCAAAGACAAAATTTCCATTCAATAAGGATTCATATTGGAGAACCTATAAGACATAATCACTAAAATTGATCCTAGAATTCTTAAACCCATACGTTTCTTAAGCACTTTGAACCAAAACCCTTCTAAAAATCCAACAAATCAGAAATGCCCTTACCTTGATTCTTCACCAAATTAAGAGTTTCTTAGCTTGAATGAAAGCTCTTCTCTTCCTCTACCTTTTATCTTCATGAAAAACTTCAAAACCTTTCTTAAAAGCTAAGAAAAGATCAACCCTAACTTGGTTTTATCTTCCTTTCTTTCAAACCATCGAAACTCTAACTTCTCTCTTTCTTCTTTTTGTTATTTTCTTCTTCTCTCCCACTTATCACGTTTTTGCTTCTTCCTTTAAAGCAAACCAACACTTCTTATTTCAATTTTTCCATTAGTGATTCTAAATTGTCCATTTTCCCTTCCTTATATGCCTTGTATGTTTTCTCCTTAAGTGGTCTTCCAAAAATGCCCTTAAACATCCTTGTTTCCTTATTCCATGAACCTATGTCATATAATCTTACTAACATTAATATAATAATAACTTTAAAAAAATTAAATCCATCAAAACCTAAAAATTTATTTAAATCATACTTAATTAGAGAAAAAAATATAGGGGCCAATAGTACTGGTAAAGCTAATGTTGTAACCAGATTTATTGAATAGAAAAATTCAATAGCAGTGTATCACAAATTTTGATATTGACGTTGTCAAATCTAGTGCAATAAAGAGTGCAGAATAGAGTTAAATTTGGGGCAAACTGAAGCATTATTAGCTGCACTAAGAATTAAGATCAGTTTCACGTGAACAAAGCAGAAATTAAGGATTCAGAAATTGTGAATTTTACTAAGAAATTGGAAATGAATACAAATTTTGAGTTCGAATTGGAAGAATGATATGTTGTGATTAAAATAAGAAGTATGTGTTTCGATAAAGATGATTGAGCAAAGAGATTGTTAGATAAGCATGAATAATAACCTATGATATACATCCTGGTAGGAATACGTCGAGATAGCGTTTGATGGCTAAGGAGTTAGAAGCTAATGACCATACTTGTGGGTTGCCAATAGCCCTGAATGTTGTGGATATGCTTAAAGCTTATATTTTGTAGTTTATAGAAATATGAGATCAATTTACAGCTTTGATTGACTTCAAGCATAACAATCATTATCGTAGTGATGTCATTAGAATATTGTATAAGGCCTTATACGACAAAAGGAGTCATATGCCCTTACATTTAAATTGAATGAGGCCTAAAATGGTTGAAAGCCAGGATTAATTCAAAGGATATTGTTGATGAGTGAAACGAATCTGTAATAGAAATTATGTGAAAAAAAAAAGATAAAGGAGTTGGTGGATCCATACAGAAGGTATGGAGTAAAGTGAGATGAACATAAGAGTTAAGTATGTTAAAGCTACAATGATGTGAATTATTAAGTGAAGGATAAATTGTCTCTGAGAATATCCCCTTACAAAGGTATGCTTACATTAAGTACAAGGTGTGCTCAGGTTAGGAAAAAGGATTAGCTAAGCCCGATATGAATTGGTCTGTATGAAATTATTATGAATCAGTGCTACTGATAAAAGATGTCCTAGATTCATAATGTGATATATGTGAGTATGTTAAGAAATATTGATATGATATGATATTGGTTTTGTCAACACAAGAAGTGAAAAAATTGTGAGTAATCTGAAACATAATGAGGAACTAGTTAAGAAAGTGAACGACCAAATAAGGGATTGAAAGACCAAGTGAGTCTATTGACTATGGTCAGTTGAAAGAATTAAGAAATATTTCAGTATGAAGTCAAATGGGAAATGGAAGATCATAAGAGGAGGCAAGCCCCTGCCTCTTGATCAATCAAATAAGAATTTTGAGGATGAAATTCTTTTAAAAGGGGGAGAAATGTTGGCCCCAATATTTTTTTCTCTAGTTAAGCATGATTTGAATGAATTATGAGGTCTTTATGGGGTTATTTTGTGGAGTTAATTAATATGTTACTGTTAGTAGGATTTATTACATAGGTTAAGTGAATTAAAGTGTTAAGGTGGTAAGAATGTTCAAGGGTATTTTTGGAAGATCACTTAAGCCTATAAGGCTATAATGATTAATGGGAAGGCAAAGTGGACATTTTACATTCATTAAGAGTATAAATGGGAAGAAGGAAGAGTAGTCTTACTCTAAAGAAGAGAAGTGTGCATAGAGATCTAAGGAAAAGGGAAGAAAACGTGAAAAGAAGAAGAAGGAAGAGGATTTGCTAAGGTAATCATCTCTCCTTCTAACTTTTTTAGAAAAGGAATTAGAGCAATGGATTTGCGTTGGAAGAAAGGAAGAACTAAAGAATCATTTTTTATTTTTATGGATTTCTAAGTTGGGGTTTCATGGTGATTAAAGAAGCTTTGGATAAACAAGTAAGTATAAGCATCATTGTTGTTGATTTGATGAATGAAGCATGTTTCAGTGATAGTTAGAGTAAAATGTGGTTGAATAGAGTAAGAATCTAAAAAATTTTGGGAAAAGAGGCGTGTTTTGAAGAAATTTCACCATGGCCAACTTTTTGGTTCACTATAATCAACTTTTTGGTTCGCTGCGGCAAAATTGCAAGAAATCAAAGTTTGTTGTGGTAAAATTTTTCTTTACACAAATCATGCTTAAGTATTTTAGGCATAACTTTTTTGTAGTTATCTACATGGACTGATTTTCGATTTGGGGTAAACTACAAACATAGGAATACAATTTCTCTTATGAAATCGAGTTTTAATTCAGTTTCAATGAATTTCAATTTTTAGATGGAATTTGAGCATAGAATACTATTTTAGTCTAAGAACAGTCCAAAAATGTTTGGGGCATAACTTTTATAATAGTTAACTAAATTGAATGATTTTGATATCATTAGAAACTTAAGACAATGAAGAAAAGTTTTCTAGACCGAAGCATTATCAAATTATTGGATCGGAAAAATAAAGCATGCTATATTTGGAAAAACGGTAGATTTCAAAACTTTTAAGAAATCATTACTTGCAACAGAAGCAACAAATCCAAATCATCATGCTAATCCATACATGATATGGTATAAGGATAATAAACCATAAACAAGATCAGGTGTATCGCCGACTCCTTTGCTACAACTTTAAATTCTCGCTGCGCTATCCTTTCCTTCTTCTTGTATCCAAATCCTTTGTCTTTGAATCCTTTCCTTTAGCAATCTACTTTCTCCTTGTTGTTGTATCCTCAACCAATTAGATCTACCACTTGTTCTTCAAGGACAATTAGGTTAACAAAATCCTTTGGTGGGAAAGGAGAAGAAATGTTTGGAGGAGATT
>JANJEY010000009.1:12848132-12858565 GCA_024703695.1 Erythroxylum cataractarum
TTCATTACAAAACTGTAACTGAAGAAGATAAAGTTACATGTAAATACACTTGCTTTCCAGGGTATTATATTTACATAACTCCAACATATATACATATAAGTGTTTTGCTCAAATTGTTATGATACTTGTGAATTCAATTACAGTCATATGTTTTTGCTCACTTACTTGTTATCCATATTATGTTGTATACAATATTTATTATTTATAAGATAACAATTACAGAATTACCCATTTAAAATTTGTTGAATTGAGCTGATTATGTGATAAATGGAAGGAATCATGTTGTATAACTTATGACCGCCATGATCCCATCATCTTAGTTCAATTAAGGATGTCTTGATTGATTCCTTATATTGTGTGCACTTAAAGTTTTATTGTTGAATCACCATGTTATTGTGTGCACTTAAAGTTTTATTGTTGAATCACCAAGTCGTAACATGAGCCAAGTGGGAGATTGTTAGAATATTTAATGACCCATGTGATTTATACTTCGAGTCCTATGAAAAGAACCTAAGATGATGGTTATTGGGTATTAAATAAAGGGATCTTAAATGGGTGAAAGACCCTTTCCCTCTCTCTTTCAAAATGAACCAACATAATGGTTGGTGAAATGATATATAAGTTTTAGAAACTTATGAAAGGTTATCTTAACAATTGGAGAAACTTTTAAAGAGAAAAAGAAGAATAGATGAAATAAACTTGTATCAAGAACATCAACATCTGTCAAAAACAATCATGGATATAGGTATGTCTAAATTAAATCAGTCCATTAAATTAATTTACAGAACTCTCCAAGAACACCACTCAAAAGAACTCCCTATTCAAAGCTCTCATAAAGAACTTGCTCCTAAAGCTCTCAACTTTCTTACAGATGATTGAATGTATAATGTTTCACATAAATAAATTACAAAGGATGTCTTTATATAGACTTATAAGAACTTAGGAACCACTAACTCCTTTAAGTTTGTTGGGAGATATCCATTTTAGGCCACTAACTCCATTTTTTGCACATGGAATAAGTGTTTGAAAGATGCATATCCATTACCACATCACCCAACCCACTTTCCCACTACTTAAAGAAGTGCTCTCATTTTGTAAGGTAGTGCTTCCACTTTCTTAGGCCATTACCTACATTTTCTTATCATAAGTCAACACATCATCGCATCTTAATTCTAAATGCCTCAATGAGTATTCCGTTAGCCGTCCCAATTCATCTTTGTGCATAGTTAGTCTAAGCACGTCCATAGTGTAGTCTCATTTGATTCAAGAATTAAGTTACCAAAGTCCAAGTTATTATATAATAAACCTCACAAATTTACATTCCTTTCCACCTCGTTTTCAAAGTTAAATGCCTTCTTACAACTTTAGACTTAGCATGAATTAGTTGTTGTCAAAAAAGTGCTCTAAAGGCAATCTCCTTTAGCACTTATTGTACAAATCATTTTATGACTAATAAAAGCATTTTTCATTATTTCGATGTTCATACATTTATGGATTTGAGTTGATCTTAAATTGAATTAATGAAGTCCTTGATACAAAATATAGCAAAGAGGAAATTATGACGAGATCATGATAATGAGATTCCTATCATATATAATTATGTTAGTATCCAAACTTTCCTTAGTCATAGGATTAATGAGATGAGATATCATTAATTCAGATAGACTAGTACATGTTATACTTCTTAATTAGATCAAGTAGTAAATCTCATAAGTTGTAGACATGAGTTGTTTAGAGTTAACATGTGGATGCTTACTAAGGGTGGTAAGTACATTGGATTAATATACTATGAGACAATCATATGGATATTCTATTCCAGCGCCAATGATAGTTTCATCATAGCAATGATGCAAGTATCCTTTGACTTGAGGTGTTCAAGGATATCTCGGATACTAATACTGTGCTTTGACTCCATTCATCAGTGCCTTTTAGGGTTTACACATAGGGTGGTGATTACGTATAACTTGCGGTATTCGAAGGTAATTGAGTAGCTAATAAATGATTTACCACTCCTGATAGAAGGAGATGATACCCACGACCTCTTGTCGGGGTCATTACTCAGGAGTCTCTAGCCAGAGCAGATATGTGTCATGAAGAGGGTCTTCAATGATACATAGAGTAATGAGATCCTCAGGACAAGATCTAATATCACTTGGACTAGATGTGACGTAGTTAGTCTAGTAGGAGTTGACACTTTGACCATACTCTGAACCAAGTGGGGTATAGATGTTGAAAGGAAAAATTGTATAGAAACATTGCATATGGAAGGGTTCGTAATCAAACTTCTGACTTTTCAGTTAATTGGGGGTCATAACGTATTGCTAGATACTGCTCTTAACTTACTTGAATTAAGTGTTAATTCAAGTGACCAAACATAACTGGGAACCTAATAGGTCACACACATAGGAGATCTAAAGGATAAGTAAAATGGTCTTGAATGGTGATTCAAGATATGAGAGAGTGTTTCAGGAATTTATTGCGATGTGATCATGATAGAAAACGTTGCATGGAATGGATTAGAAACAAGAGTTATTGGTTGCCAATTTGGCCATGAACTTCCCAAACTTCCATTAATGCATGATATTCATGGCCATTAACTTCCCATACCTTTCATTAATGCATGCTATTCATAACTATTAATTTCCCATAACTCTCTAATGGTGATGGGAGTTATGGAAGGCCAAATGGTGCAGAAAATAAAGATGCTTTTTGTGCATCTTGTGTAAGACACAAGTGAAAGAAAGGTTCTTTCTTACATATACTCTTTTTCTCTCCAACTCTCACTAGAGTTCTTATCTTTACTAGAACAAAGAAAGAATTCTAGCCATCAAGGTTTCATCCTTCTATCTTTGTGTGAAATTTCATTAGAGATGTTCTACGTTGATCGTTGTGGTTTATGACAACCCAACGAGGAGAAGATTAAAAAACGAAGGAGATCATCAGAAAGGTTTATAAACATCTTATATTTCATGTTTTTGTTTTCTATATCTATAAGCATGAATAGATCTAGTTTTTGAGGTTACATTATTTTCCGCTGTGTATATTTGATATACATTATGTATGATAAGCATGATTGGAACCTTACAATAGTATCAAAGCAATCTTGTGCCTTGTTAGATGTGGAATACATGACAAATGAAAACCGTTTTTATGATTGTTACAGCTTAGGGTTTTGTAGTTTTTTGTTTGAAATTAATTATAGAAAAATGTTTTTCACGATTTTATTTCACCAAACTATTCATAAGACATAGGTGAATGATTCAGTGTGATTGAAAAATTTTTTAATGTGAATAAAATATTTAATTTCAAATTTACAAGAACATACATGAAATATGTCTTTCTGCTAGGCATGTGCATGAAATTTACACATGATTTTCATGGAATTTGATTCTTAAAAAATTATTTCAACATATTTGGGATGTTTTTATGACTTTTTATTTTTTTAGAATTATTAAATTTTTTAAATAATTTTATCAAATAATTTCTGATCTCGACAATTTTCTAGAAATTGTAGGATCTATTTTGTTTAATGTTTTTGTATGTTTATATTTCGGTTTTAGAACCCTAAAAATATTTTTATGTGATAAAAATGTGTTAATTTGATGTTTTATGCATGCCTAAATGATTTTTCTCAACATTTGATTTCCAGAAAAAGTTTAGAAATCATATTTGTCAATTTTTGTGCCTTATCGATGTTTCAGTTACCATAATAAATTTTGGGTGATTCCTAAAAATATTTTGATCATCGTGAAATGACCTAGAGATGTTTGGAATGATGATTTGATGTTTTGGAAATTTTGGGAACTTATAGAAATTAATTTTAGTAGAGCAATAGATTTTATCGTAAGAACAGAAAAATTGGCATGTGTGACAAAATTGAAGTTGTTTAATTTTGACATCAAATAATTATTTTAAGGTAAATTAATTATTAATTAATTTCTGGAACTAGGAATTCATGTTAATTAGATTAATACTAATTCTAAATGAAAAAACATACAATAGTAATTTTAGCCAAGTTAGTAAAAGGAAGATAGTAAATCCAAGTGTTGGATTGAGACTTTTATGTTATGATCCATAAGATATCATAACCAAAATGATGTATTTACATATATGCATTAGAGAATGGTTACGAGAATATGTGGGCTTGCATGATGGATGGGTATGTGCTTAGGTCCAATTTGATTGGGCAGTCTATATCTTGCCATTATATATATATATATACATATGAGTTATATGTATAAGACCACCTAAGTTAGATTAGACCTTAGACAGGTAATCGCAACCCTATTCGTTGTAGTGCAAGTGTCGCAACAGCGATTACATCCAGATTTGTTGTTGCCGCCTGACTTATCTGAGTGCTTCTGGACGTGATGCCCTGACGCCCCGCCCCACGATGGGCACCAACTGGTTTTGTCTGATTTTGTTGAGATTGGACGCCGTTGTTTAGATCCATGAGCTCAATTAACTTCAACCAGGAAGTATCTGCAAAACAATAAGGCCCACCGGGGGTTGATCGTTGACAGGCCCCTCCGATGCTTAAGTTAGTTCTTTTGTTGTAGGTTTTGTGGCTATCAACAGAGGGTAATAGGGTTTTATAGGTCATACCTGCGTTATGAGGAGATAATGAACCTATATAGTAAATACTTGCCGAGTTTAACTCATCATCTTGAGAATAGGTCGATTGGCCCATATGCCATCCTAAGGTTGAACCTGGGCTTAACACGACCGACCCAACCAATTTTTAATTTAACAAATGTAAGTTATTTACGTGGCAAAGGTGTTAGCTACTGTAACATGTCACGTTTTTGAGTTGGAATTGCAAAATTAAGTAAAATTTAAGGTTTTATTATGTAATTAATTTGCTTAGGATAGTTAAATTTCGATCGATCTAAGCCTAAATACTCTATTAAAAATACGTGAATTTGAGTTATGGATAAGTCCATTGTCATCCGTCGTTGGAGTTTATACATTAATATTATCTACTGCTTTATCGATAATAAAATTAAAGATTAAAGTTTACTTTTCAAAAAATTTTAAGATAATTTGATTAAAAAACAGTTTAGAGAGTTAAATGTTATATGATCAATTTTTTTTCCGTAAAGTTTACGGTTTCAAAGAGAAATTTAATTGATTTCATTAGAGGACAGCTTAACTGGATTTCATGTGCCGTCTTAGCTCAGCCGGTAGAGCGCACGGCTTTTAACCGTGTGGTCGTGGGTTCGATTCCCACAGACGGCGGATTTACTTTTGTCTTGTCATAAAGAAAATTGTTTACAAAAGGTTACGGAAGTTTCCTCAATCCAAAACCCCAACCCACCAATAAACCCTCAAAATGTTGCGCTTCTGCACCTGCTTATCATCATCATACACAACCCCAACCACTTCCTTTCCTAATAGCCTTGCCTATTTCCCTTCAATCCTCTCAAAACTACCATCCTTATTAAGCCAATGCCAGTTTCAACTTAAGCAACCCAACAAACAGAGACAATATTTAGCCTTTTGTACAAGTTATGAGGTGGGTGGTGATTACTTGAATGAAAAACTGGGTGCTGAAGATGGAAGGACTCGCACCGAACAAGAATGGAACGACAAACCGGACAATTCTCGTAATGAAGCTTTGCTTAAAGGTGGTGAACAGGTCACTTCTGTCCTTCAAGAAATGATAACCCTGGTGAGTTTCTAATTTACATCTCCCTCTTTCTAGTTTTCTTTTATTTTTGTGTCTTTCTTTAAAGGATTATTTGAATGGTCTATGATTGTTTAGTCTCTTACGGTTGTTATAAGCTTTAGGACAGGAAAATTTGGAAATTACGGCTATTTATTGTCTGCCAAATGTGTTTGCGGTACAGTTGCAAGACATGGATATGGATGAAACATCCGAAAAAGTGGCGGTTGAATTGGCTGCACAAGGAGTCATAGGAAAAAGAGTCGATGAGATGGAATCGGGGTTTATGATGGCTTTGGATTACATGATTCAACTGGCCGAAAAGGACCAAGATGATATGGTATTGTTGTAAATTTACTGTGTGATTCTTGGCATTTCTATGGATTCTTGTTTCTTATCCTGTATAGTGCTTTACACTCAACTTTGAGAAAATATGTTTACAGTGACGTGTGAAGTTGCTTGACAGTGAATGTTGTTTTGAATTTTACGTTTAACTAGAATAGGATGATACTTTGCCCCCAAGTCTGGGCATTAGAACCATCGTCATTGTTTGTGGTCATTACTTTGACCTATTTTTAAGGAGATGCCAATAGGCATTGGATTCGTAGTTCTGCTATTAACCTTGGAGTCTGTAAGTTTGCCCGTGCAGAGTGGGTAGCATTATGTGTGCAACTGTAACGAGTTAGAAGAATGTGCTCTTCAAAATTGGTGGTAGATTCTGATATGTAGGCGGTGGTTTTGGGAGTACAAAAGGGTACCTCCTGTTTCTCCTCATTCTCCATTTTTCTATGAACGTTAAGGTTGATAAAGTTGGATTGGAATGTACAAATTCATCTTGCTCTTCGAGAAAGGAAATTTTACATGAATACCACGGCCAAATTTGACTTGGTTCTTAATGGAGGCACTCAATTTTTTACGCAACCTTTGCTGTTTGATGACATAAGTTGTAGTCATTTGTTTACTTCATGAAGATGGGAATGTTTATTGACCATTATTGAATTAGAAAAGACCTACTGTTAAGCATTCTTTTAAGTTCTATCTGTTTAAGCTTAGCAAATTCCACAATCAGTTATCTCTGCATTGCTAATTTGACATGGGTGAATGTTGTTGAAAACTTCAAAAAGTTATTACTCTAGTCAGTTCTCAGTTTCAATCAGATTTTGAATCAACCATATGGTGTCTCTCTGCCCTGCTGTTGGCCTCTAGGAAGTCCTAGTAAGAAATATATGAGTTCCTTTTGTAGGACTCAGTAGCTGGGTGCACCACCCATGTTTTAACAGCTCTGGGAAATTAATTTGCATCTCTTTGGATTCATAGCTAATGTTATTACTTGGTAGTATGTAAGCTACTTTTGTCATGTAGCATTTTTGTATAATTTTTCCCTTCTTTTTTGATGACTTTGAGATTTATCAGTTGATTTTGACAATTGGTGTGTTGTTTCTTTCAGCGAAAATCACTTTTGGAAGTCATAAAGGAGACTGTATTGTCCCATTTAACAAAAAAGTGCCCCCCTCAAGTAAGAGTCTTCTCACAGGCTGTTTCTTCTTCTTTCAACGCAAGAGTTGTGTTTATGTATTTCAAGGCACTAAAGTGCTGATTTCTTTCAATACTAGGTTCAAGTGATTGGCTTATTGTGTAGAACGCCCGGGAAAGACAGCAGACACGAACTACTACGGAGGGTTGCCGCTGGTGGTGGTGTCTTTGAGAGTAAAGATGGCACAAAAGTTCATATTCCTGGGACAAATCTGAATGATATTGCTAACCAGGCAGATGATTTGTTAGAGGTAATTATCGTAAATATTATTTTTAATTGAAGTATTCTAGGACATTTGATTGGATAGGAATTCAAGCAGCAATGGTCTGTGTTGTCGTCTTTCATCATATACTTTCTCTCTCAAGTGCATGTGTTGTGGAATATGCGAACCGGGTCCTTGTGTCATTGGCATTATAAAGTGGTTCTTTTACATTGAAAGTTAGCTTGTCCTCAAACATTAATTAATTCTTTGCCAGGCTATGGAAACTCGACCTGTTGTTCCAGATCGAAAACTACTAGCAAGGCTTGTTTTAATTAGAGAGGAAGCCAGGAACATGATGGGAGGTGGCATTCTTGATGAAAGAAATGATCGTGGTTTTAGCACACTACCTGAATCTGAGGTGCTTTTTCTTGTTTTATTGTTTGTATTATACATGTAATTGGCTGTTTCTGTTGGCCTAAATTTGATGTCATGACCATTTTCTTTTTTGCACTCTGAAAATTGCTGCTTGATGTTGATTGCATCTTTTGTTTCTAATAATCAGTGCTTCTAATAACTTCCCAAAACAGGTGAACTTCTTAACCAAACTGGTAGCATTGAAACCTGGGAAGGCCGTCCAGGATATGATAAAAAATGTCATGCTAGGAAAAGATGAAGGTGCTGAAGATCCTACCAGTGGCGAAGTAGACACTAGTGGTGAAAGATTTTATGGTGGAATTGCAGGAAGGGTATGCTTGGGCTCACTTAATTGCTTATTTTCATCTGTGTTATCTTAATCATAGGTGTTTTTGAATGCTGTTTAACGTTACTAGAATCTTGGACTCCTCTAAGTCTTCAAATTTTCTGGTGTCCATTGTATTATTGATCTTATTACTATAAACTAACAGGGTAGTATCACTGGTAGAAAACCACTTCCAGTGCGACCTGGAATCTTTCTTGAGACCGTCACAAAGGTATTACCTGTGTCCAAAATCCTATAATTCTCCAACGTCAGACTGATTATTGAGTACTTTTTGAATTGTTTATGGCTGATATCAATATACTTGGATTTGGTAGGTTTTAGGTGGCATATACTCAGGAAATATCTCTGGGATTACAGCACAACATCTAGAATGGGTAAATTCTTTCACCATTTTGTTTGGGTTTATACTCTTTGAGTGCATATGTTGGTCACTGGGTTGGGCGTTGGATGATATTTGTACTTGTATGGTTATTTGAACACTTCACATGGGGATTTCGTTTACCTTTTCTTCAAATTGGGATCTTTTGTGTGTGCAAAGTTTAGTTTGTGTAATTCTAATGACTAGCTCATCTTAACTAAAATTTCCTGCATCCAGGTTCACCAAAAGACGCTTCATGTTCTTCAGGAAATAGCATTCTAGGATTTTCTTCTTGAGATGATGGAAGCAACAGTTCTGACCCAAATTTTGACCGTGGTGCACTGATGGGAGTTTGATAGAAGTGAGTGAAAGTATTACATGGAGAAAAAAATTATGTAGCAAGCTTGCAGTAGAAGACCTGATTGAAAACTTAGATAATCAATCACTTGTCATTGCTGGAATTGTTTTAGTGATATCTTCAAACCTACAACAAAAAGGTTGCATCAAGTCCATGAAATGAGTTTCACATTCGTATTAAGGTGTGAGGTGGAATTTCTTTAATTGCATTTCAATTATGCAGCACTTAATCAGGTCGTCATATGTGCTGGTGGAATCAACCCTTTATTGCATAATGATGAAGACTGGTTTTTGTTCCAGTTAAAGAGGAGTAGACTGTCATGTGGGAATTGGGACCGACGTTGACGCTGCTAATGATTCGCGTTGTTGTTGTTAAGGAGTAGAAGCAAACACAGCAAGGATTGCTGAACGTTGCCCCAGTTGTTTTCCCAACCTCAGCCCACAAGGCCCCTCTGGCCCTTCTTACCTTTTTGGTAAAGCAAATCGTATATGCGTCATAGTAATACTCCCACCAACTTGGATTTAACACTACGCGTTGTCATATTAAACGAATAAGAAGGTAACCTACCTTTTGTATCACCATCCTATCTTATCATAAGCATTCCTTTTGGTCTCCCCGCCTGGTCCCTCCGTCACATGCTTCTTTCTTTCTTTCTTTCTTTCTTTCTTCCCTTTAGTTTTAACCCACTCCCATTTCCACTTCCCCACGTTTTTTTATTTTCAACCCACCCTTTTCATTGGCTTATGTTATTATTGTTCTTTTAAACTTTAAGAGGACATATAATCTTACTTTTATAGGATACACGTGAAAATATTATTACAAATTACAAACATAGGCTTGTAATTTGATATTTAAAATTATTCCTAATGTGATCCTATCCTAACTGTTCCAGATTGATCTGTAGAAGGTACGCATAGGTGGAAAGATGTTTAAACTGCATCAAAAGTTGTTTACGTCAAATACGACCGTTAAGTTATCAAGTCTACTTTTTCAAAAGCGGGCCAGCTTTCTGGGGTGAGGTTGGACATGATGGCCACAATCACCCTCTTTCTCACGGCCACACCTCTGCGTAATTACTTCTATGTCCATTTTGATTCCGTTCAATGATCAATATACATACTACATTAACTAAAGACGAGAATATGAATTACTGACCTCTGGAAGATAAGTGAGAACTGGCAAGCCTTCATGGATGGCATCTACGTTAAGGATATGTGAAACGTAATGTCTACTCCTCTAAATTTGGAAATACCAACCCTAAAATTTGTCCCAAAAGATAGAATCGTCCACCCCAAACGCCCCCATAGAGTAGTAAGGAGGTAAATCACGGTCTTATCTCAGTCAACTTCTCAGCAAGGCGAGTCATTCCTTTCGTTCTCAGGATTCTAACCCTGGTCTTTGTCTCAAATTAACCTTGCTAATAACCAACTGAGCTAACCGTGCGGACATACCAACCCTAAAACTTGAATTGAGAGAAGGACGAATAGCTTCCCCCAAAAAATAGAATGGCCCCCACATCCACCACCTACTCCAATCCTATTCACACCAGTGGAGTG
>JANJEY010000009.1:12914198-12929737 GCA_024703695.1 Erythroxylum cataractarum
TCAACTAACTTATTTATGCCTCCTTACTTAATCAATAACAACTTAATTAAATACTAACACTAATCATGCTTAATTAACATAAAAGAAATTCGGGGCTAACATGAGGTCTCTAAATTTATCTTGTATAGGAATTGATATGTTTTGATACTACTTATGATCTAGTCTAATCATGGATAGCTCATTCGGTATTCATTGGATGTAGCATAAACTATTTGGAGATAGTTGAGTGATTAAGATAGCATTCATCATCCTAAAGTAATTAAGAAGATATTCTGTTGTTTTCGATTAGTATTAATTTGGAAAATCCTTAGCCAAGGTAGAATGATATTTTGTAAATAGTTTACAAATTTTATTCAATGAATTAATAGCTAATGGTGGAGAACTAATATTATTAGACTCAAAATAGAGAAGAAATTAATTTCATGTTCTATGTCTAATCAAAACACTGTATGATGAGATGATTAAATTATATGAAAAAATCATACATAGAAAGGTTAGTTAAAACAACTTTGACATTCCTAAATATTTGGGTGGTCATGATGTGTTACTAGATGTCAATCTTGATTTATGATTATAAATGACTTAATTAGAGAATTAAAGATAAATTAAAATGAGTTCTAATTTATCTAATTCTAAATTTAATTCTAATTATGAATTAGAATTATAATTTATAGTCATTACCAACATATTTGAGAACCTAATTGGTATCACATAAAGAACAAGTTGAAGAGAGTAAAAATATTTTAATGAAGTTGGATTTGATTGTAAAGTTTGAGAAACTTTATAATTAAATATGAGAAATTTAATAAATAAAGATCAAATTAAGATTTAATCATAAAGTTTTGGAGTAAGCAACAAATTAAGATTCATACCTTATCATGATTTAATTGTTAATTATTTTATAAAATTAAAATGATTTTGATTTTTGGAAAATCAAAACAAGAAATAGTTTTATAACTATTCTACTATAGTGGAGATTGTATCTTGTCCCAATTTCCTAACTTATCTATACATAATTCTTTCTAAAATATGTCAAATCTAAAAGTTCAATTAAGATCACTTATGTTTTAAAATTCTTTTCCAAATATTTATTAATTTCTTTAATATCACGTCTCTTTTATGACTCGTTAACAAAATTATAGTTGCTAAGGTCATTCCTTGAGTTTATGCCCTATATTACTATTTCCAATTATTTCTCGATGACAAACTTCATCTTTGATTCTCCTTTTTTCTACTTACTAATAATTACATTATGATATGCTTTGCTTATTTTTTGTATTTCTTATATTTTGTTGTTGTTTACCTAATGATCCCATTTGAGATTATGAGTTATTCGAATATTTTGCTTATGAAATTTTGTTTTATATATCCAATCTTAACTCAGTTATATCTTAATTACAAAATGTTGTAAGGATCTCTCATAAAAATGAACAACATGAGGATAAGAAACTTTATTACGTATCAATTGACTTAATGACCATACCTAAGGTTTTAAAATTCGGACCATACCATCCAGTCTGACTAGAAAAATTTAAACTTTCATCTAATAACTTTTATGTATAAAAATTGACCGATTCAAACTTTTTTGGTCAGACCGAGTGGTCAGGTTCAGTTTTTAAAACCTTTCTTTTTATTAGTGTTTTGTGTCTATTCTTCTTCTATCTGCATTCTTAGCTCTTGTTTGTGACTTTTTTTTTCTTTTATCTACAAGTATTCCATCTCACCTTTACATGGTTTGGATAAATTTCAATTTCCAAACCTATGACTGAAATAATTCCATCACTAGATTGGAGCTAGACAAAAATACTTGGAAAGTAGTTAACAACAGATTTCGAATAATTGTAAGAACATAGGCCAAATACCCCCTAAGTCTAAAACTAATAACTATTTCTCAAAAATACTTGGAAGGCAGCTAACAGTAGATTTTGAATAATTAATAATATATTATGTAGCCTAACATACATCTCTTCTAGATAAAGCTATTATTGAAAATTCACTTTGAGAAATTCAAAACATTTTATTTCTATGTAAATTCTGACCCTTAAAATAAATGGAAATATTTGAAGTTTCAAAGAAAATGTTAGAATTGCCTTTTTCCCACTCACGTATTCGGATTGTCCAAGTTGAGTTCTAAATAGGAGGAAAATTAATGATAATGAAATAAAATATGGAGGGAAGGAAAAAAAATCTGAACATTCTCAACGAATCATCCACTACTCATGAACTTCATTATTTTATCCAACGAATGAATTAAAAATATCTACTAATGAACTTCATTATATGCATGATTACATTTTGGCCAAAATTTTAAATTTCTATACTTTGGATTCCAAAATTTAATCAAGATGTTTACAACTATCTACTTTATTTTGACATCCATTAAATCTGTAATCCTTCTGAACTTTCTATGACAACCTAAGATAATAGGCTTTAGTCTTATGTACATTATCTACATTTTCTTAGTGGGGTATGCTCAGGCAATATTAGTTCCTCTGTTCCAAACTTTAGCTCTTGCAATTGATTCTCGACTTTGTTATAGAAATTAAATCTTTTTATCACATCTTGTCACCTCCTAAGCCTTTAATAGAAAAGGTTCTGTGAATTCTTAATGAAACTTGAGACACATTAGACCATATATAAGCAAGTTAACCAATATTTGTAAAATAAACAATAAGTTCCTAAATGGTAAAAAATTAAAAAAAATTGAAAATAAAAAACAAAATAAAAATGACTAATAAAAAGGCAAATAAATTTACAGAAAGCACACACACACACAGATATATATATATATATATATATATATAATTTTTAGACATGTTATCAAACTTACAAATTCAAGAATGATGTATGGTTTTAACATCCCAAAATAGCTACATCTTAGTTTAAAGATAGTGATAGGTTAGGCTAAGATCGTGTTCCCTATGGTTTGGACCTAGCTAGAAATTTTTTTAAGTCCAAGTCAAGCCTAAAGCCTAATTAGGCTTGAGTTAGGCATATTCTTTGACACAATTGAATTTTAAATTGATTAAATCTAGGTAGTCCTTAAAACCTAAAGCTTAACTAAGCTTTAGGTATTCCAAAGCCTGATTGAATTGGGTCATCCTTAAAAGCCCGACTCTAAGTTTCTTTTAAGGTTTGTCAACATGTGTACAATCTACAATCTAAGGTTCCTTAGAATGTAAGAAATGAACTCATTAAGAAAATTATCATGCCAAAAGATAAGAAAAGAAATGTTATTTTTGCAATTAAATGAACTACTCATTCAAATTCCCTTTGCAAAAAAATAAAAATTACCATTGAAATATGTCCAAGACATCATGATAAAACCCATAAAAAATCAACATGTTTGAACCCTAAAGATTAGTTTTACCACAAAGACGTTCAACTCATAACGAAGAAGAAACATTTTAAAAAAAGATATCAATAATAAAGAAAAGGAATTGTCCATAAAATCATCCCTAAAAAAGACAAGAAGGCAAATTGAAATAGAGAGAAATCATAAAATAAAAACTAAAACAAAGAGATTGAGAGTTCAAAAGGCTAAAAAGAGTTTTCTTAGACTTAAAAATTATGCTCTTAGATATTTTTTACATAAAGAGTATAGGCCTGTAAGGTTTTTACTTTAGGTATGTAGGCTAACATTTTCTTTTTTAGGCCATAAAGTTAAAATAATTTCATTTAGGCCTAGTGCCAAAATGCTTACAATATTTTTACTTGAGGCATGTGAGCTTACATGTTCTTTTTTTTAGCCAAAGAGTTAAAGAGATTTTTTTATAGATAGATGCATGAATGCCTATTTTCTTTTCTTAAGCCCAGGAGTTAAATAAATGTATCTTAGACCTTATTATAAACCTACAAGTTTTATATTAAGAAAAGAAATTGAAGGGAATTCTCTTTAATTTGAGGCTTATAGATCTGTAGTTTTTTTTACCTAAGACCTATGAGTTTATAGGTTTTTCTTTAATTAGAGGCTTATAGATCTGTAGTTTTTTTTATGTAAGACCTATGTGTTTGTAGATTTTTCTTTATATAAAGAGCTAAAAAGACTCCTCCTATACTTGAGGCTTGAAGGCCTACAGGTTATTAATTAAGCTATACAATTAAACAAGATTATTCTAGACCCAAGGCTTGTGAGCCTATAAGTTTTTTAAACAAATTTTTTGAGACAAAGAATTAAAAATACTTATCATGAACTTGAGGCTTATGAACCTGTAAGTTTTTTTGTTAAGCCAAAAAATTAAAGAGGCTTCTTCTAGACCTAAGGCTTACTAGCCTACAACTCTTTTTTGCTTGATTCCCTTTATATCAAAATGAGCTATATTGTCTTGTAAACAAATCACACATCCACACAAATGCATATACACATACACTTTGATCGTGGTTATCTCGATGTATGTAAGTTTTAATTAATTAACCTCGATAACCTGTAAGCACACTGGTCGTTCTTGTAATCTCTAAGGTGTTGATCCCACGAGGAGAGATAATTTAATCCTAAAATATAAGGCTGAAACAAATCGTAGAAATTCAAATGTCACGAAACTAAAACAAGAATGCAATTCAGTCAAGCAATTCAATTTAAGAATCAATCATGAAAATATTAACAATTTAACAATTGCAATGCACACTCAAGAATCAACCTAAGGAACTACTAATTGAGAGAAAGGGGGTTTTACCTATCATTAACACTAACCTAATCAATTATAAATTATTGGATTGTTAGTTTTAGATGATCCAAAGGTTAATTACTCTCTCTTAAGTTATAGCCATTAATCGTAATTTATAAACCTTAATTAGATTATGGAACAACATATCCAAAACCCTAATTAGATCTGAAGTTGTCTAATAAACTATCAGAAACTACTGCAAGATCTATCTTTATATAATTTACCGATTTGATTTAATTCTTGTTCTATTAAATTGTGTAACTCTCGTTAGCCCAATTTAATTATTTTTTACTCGATTTACCCTCTCAATTTATCACCGAATTATGCAATTGTATAAATTAAATCACAATAAATCTAGTAAAACATAAACAATCAAATTTTATTAAATCAAAAATAAAACCCTGAAGATGAGTTTAGAACATCATCAACATCCACAAATTATATCATCAACTATCATTCCACTTTTATACAATAATAAAATTGAAATAAAAGGAAATATGAAATTGAACAGATGACAGGAGGCAGCAACATTGGGATACTCCTGATTCGGTAAGTATTTCGAGTCAGCTCTTTCTCCTCTTCTCTCTTCCTTCTTCTCTTTCTTTATCTCTCGATAGTTCTCTTTAAGATTTCTCTCAAAAGTGGCTGGTGCAAGAGCTCCTTTCTCTACCTTTTAATATTCTTTTTATACTATTTTATTTTTTGGGTGACCCTAGGGTTTTTTGGTGGTAAAAAAAGTCTAAAAAATCTCTCAAAACTTGACATTTTTTAGTGTCTGCATATCTACTCGATACAAGCCACGATCGTAGTCGAGCCTTTTATCACAATTGTGGCGTGGCAAGCAGGCCACGATTGTGGGTCATGTCTTGGGCTTCTATCATGATCGTGACATATGGGTCACAATCGTGGGCCAACTCCAATGCTTCTATCACATGGCCTGTTGTACCACAATTATGGGCTGTTGTTTCAACTCGAATGTCTCCGAAACTCCTCTATTCTTTGATGTTGGGATGAAATATTAATAAACACATTAAGATACCTTAAAAACATAACAATTAAGCTCAAAAACTTGCACTAACCCATAAAACACTTAAAAACATAAATAATTGACAAATTAACACAATTCTAACCTAAACACATACTAAACGATTGAATTAACAATTAAATACATATCAAACTAAACTCCAAAACACAATGCAATTCACACTTATCACACTCATATGTGTATATATATATATATATATATTATAACTTCTATCCAAGCGTAGTACTTTCTTAAATGACCTTCTCCTCCTAACTTTCACCTTGTGATGCCTTTTTTTTAATAGTAGATCTTAAGTCTTTATTATCTCCTCCTGTGATTATAAGAATTACCATTTGAGTGCGATGTTGTTCCTTATTTAAATCCTTGGTTTTCAATCATTATAGTGGACTCCATCGCAGCTCTTATTTGACATGGCCATATGTGCTTTTATGCTTTCCTTTAGGAAATGACTTAACCTATATATTTAATCAAATCATTCGTCACACTTCTAAATTATCATGCTCAATATCTTGATAAAAAATGTAAAAGTTCTCATCCCTTTCAGCAATGTGGGGGCAATTTCTCTTATCAACTTTGAAACCTAAATATTTTTGTCCCTTAATTTGCACCTCCTCAAAATTTTATGGTAATATTCTTTTTAACCAAGTTCCATGGAGGTCGGTAAGGCTTGAGTATAGTCTTGAAGGCTGATGTTTCCACCCTAGGATTGAGATTAGTTATTTGTATAGCCTCAAAGATAAATTGCTATAGGTAATCCCTTAAGCCTTCTTCCTGCCTTTAAGTTACAGATATTAAGTAGTTGAAGTCTTTAGTTATATGCTTAATATTGGCCAAGTATGATATGATTCTAGTTCATTATTGAAATATGGTTATTAGGGTTGGAAACAAGTTTTGAAACCATAATCGTGTCATACCAACTACTATGGAAGAGATGGCTTTGCATTTTATATTATTAGATTCTCTATAAAGGTTCATAAATTGTCCATATTACTATACATGATTGACAAGGTTGTGCATACCATCATAAGTTCCTAAGGTTGACATCTTAAACATTAGTGATGATGGCTCCACTAGGACATCATGTGTTAGTGTGCTATTGATTATCAAACTTACCCCTCATGTTTTATAATGTATTGGTACTAATTATATGGATGTTAACAAGTTTCCTTCTCGCAATGATCGTGGGGTGTGAGTATAAAGCCACTCATATTTCTACTGTCTCTCTTATGAAATTTGTCTTACTTGTTCATGTAACATCATAATTTCAATAGCTTGGTCCTCAAGCCACACATTGGTCCTTGGGACTTTAGGGATGTTGGTTATTTTTGTAACATTAGTAGATAGATTGTTTCCATAGGTTAGATTGTTTCCATAGCTGTCCATTATTCTTTCTTAGGGTGGTGGTAACTCAGCCAATTTAAGATTTTACCAAGTGGGAATATGTGAAGATTTGAAAATTTTTGCCTATGGATAATGATAAAAGATGTAGAGTAAATTAATGGTAAGCTTATTGAGTTAGTCTTAACTTAACAAACCTATAAAAACAACAACTAATAAGCCAAAGGTGTTCTTGGAAATGGTATTCTAACACTCAAGTCAGTAAAGCTAAAGGATGCTAAGTCTGTAAGAAGATTACTAATTATGCTTAATGGTAATAGTCATGAGAACTTGCCTTGAGATGTATCCTTTAGATAGAATTTCATTACAATTAGCTTAACATGTAATAATTTTAATAATTTTTAATAATGAAAGAAAAAGAATAATATCACTCATTTGAACCTTAGTTATGTTGTGATTTAACGAGTTTAGGTAAATAGATATGAGCATTAAAAGATGATTTCCCTTTCATTTGATTCAATAATTTTTGAATGGATTCTTAATTTTTATAATGAAATTTTTTGTATAACTTTTATATAATTTAACTTAGAAGATAAAACTTTTCAAGCATTTTAGTATCCCATCAAAAACAAAAATATAGTAAAACAAATTGTGAGAATAAATTCATCATAAATAAATTCACTTCAATGAATTTGACCTAAGTAAAAATGTTAAAATTAATAGTCAAAATAGTAATCATAATGACCTAATTGAGTAATCTAGAGTATTTATGATAAGGTCTTTACTTTTGTACTAAAAAGTTATATGAATTTTTAAAGAAGCCTCCAATGCTCTTTTTAAATTTAAAAAAAAAGGTTTCATATTGTTAAGGTTTGAAAGATTTTTGGATTAAATTAAATTAATTCTTTGAGTTAGTTCAAGTATCTAAATTCCTTATTAGTTGATGAATAATGAAATTACGTAAATGATGGATATCATTAATTATTCTAATTGATTTGATGAATGTCCTAAGAACTATTACTTATTTAAGTTAAGAGTGATTGAAATTGATTGCATAAGAAGAAGATTAAAAAACTTAATTTGGGGATATTTGATGTGCATGAAATGTGTACATATTTTCTTGAGTATTTTGTTTGATTTTTAAGTCAAATTACCTTGTTTTACTTAGTTTTTGATATATTTTTAGGTAATTATACAAATCTGAACTTAAAATGAGGTTTATTGAGAATTTGAGGCTATTTCAACTAAACACGTAGAGATAATAATAATTCTTAAACAAACATGATGTAGTCCACCCTCATATGTTAACACGTGCCATAAGCCATTTGCTAATCATAAGAGAAACAAGATTAATGGTCTGGGAGATTGGTGTACTAGAGACCATGTCTCTCTCTTAGAGAAAATAGGAGGATCCATGGTGTTAAAACATATCTAAAGCACAAAAAAACCATAATTTGTGAAAGACTTTTAGAGCCTTTGCACATTTAATACATCTTTTTCTTTCCAAACATTTGGGAGGTTGATGTTGAATTTCTTTTTCATATGAGAATAAAAACCTAAACTTATCATAACTTATCCAACTACCAACATCATTAGGATTTTTATTTAGAATTTTTTATTATGATATATTTGATTTTGTTTGTTGTTTTGAACATGATTAGTAGCTAGATATTTTTATATGTTTTGGTAGAAAAAATCCTACTATCTATTCATGTATGATTGATTTATTTTTATTTATGAATTAGGATATATTTTTACAAGTTACCTTTGATTGATTGTGTCTTTGAGTTAGTTATACTAGCAATAAAATCTTACCTAAATTGACTTATAGACACATTGAGAGAGACTGCTTGTGAGTGAACAATAGTTTAGCTATACCATAGTTTAGCTAAAGGGGGCTGAATAGGGTACTAAAGATAGAGCTACATGATCTCCCTAATGCTACGATGAAACCTTTAATAGGATTTCCAAAATCTTAATGGATTTAAAAGGGTGTTAGTTTAATATAGATATATTTAAAGAATCAGAAATAAATGGTTGTAAGTCGAGTGAGTACAATTTTAGTATTCAAAAGTCATGTTAGTCTAGATAATATATCTATTTTAAATTAATTTAATCATAAAATCAGTGGTTATACTAAAGAAAGTACTTATCTAAGCATAAACTTAATTGAATTTTTTGTTTGATTAATTGTTTTTATTTTGATTATCTAGGCTACTTTCTTAATTAAGTTTTATTTTATATCTTGTTATTCATATTTATCATTATACTCGTTTATTAATTATTTTTAAGATAGTTAATGGTTTTAGGTTTCTAAACTACTTCCTCGAGGGATTAACACCTACTAATAATAGGAGAACTTGCTTTAGTCGTGGGCAATAGATTAATAATAGGAAAAACTTAAGCAGTAGAAATAATCCATCAGTAACTACATCCACAATCTGTATTTACGTTGGTTAATTTGTCCTTGTCATACTCAATAGTCATTAATAATTATTCCTTGATATCTCCTCAATCTGCTCGAAAGCGACTTTAAAAGTTGTATTGTTTAAAGTTCTCCTAAGTGTTGCATTTATCATATACCAAAGTATGTTTGAGTAGTTCAAGCAATCATAGAATATCAGGACTTGCAATAAGTAAATCATGAAGTGGGTACAAACTTCTAAGAAGATCCTTATAAAGATTATCATAATGTGAATAGGCAAAGATATCATTTTGAAGCTCAGCAGCCTTGGATGGTGGGAAGTACTTTTTCAGAAAATTTTCCACTAAATTATACCATAAAAGCCACATGAATAACTTCAACCACTCCTCAACCATATGACATATTTTGTTACTCTATTAACCTTGAAAGTGTCATATATCTTCAAGAAATTGGATATATGCATCTTAGAATCCTCATCTGAAAAACTATCAATATATGCAAAATGTTACAACATTTGAATGATGTTGATCTTTATTTCAAAGTTGTTTGTTGCAATTTTCGGTCTAACCATGCTAGACCATGTCCTTGTAAGTGATGGCTTCAAATAATCCAACATCAATATGTTTATATTTGCTCTCCTTCCATGGTATAAGGTTGTTAAGTTCTTGATTAATTTGCTCTTTCTTGGAGTTCATGACCTAGTATGCTCCATGAGTGTTCGAAAAAGTATTTTGCTCTATTTATAGGTCTTATTCGAGCAAATTAGAAGAAATACTTATCGTGCACCAAGCCATACAAAGACTTGAAATTTTAAAAAAAGTGCAAAAACAAAATTTAAAATTGAATAAAAAGTAGTATTCAACTCTTTATGTCCAGTATAAAGGGGTCGAAACAACTAAATGGACACTAATTTCCAAAAAGGAACAAAAAAAAAAAAGTAGACATGCTTTGCTTCAAGCCAGAAATAATCGCAACTAAAGATGGGTAACTCAAGATGATTTTAACATTCTTTAAGTAAAGCCTCCAAGCTGTAGTTACAATTTCATGATACCTTAGGACAAGGAAGTCCCTTAAGAAACAACATAGACTGCTGACATGGTCATCATCCATATTTGGTTTTCGAACGAAGTAAACAGCATTTTCATTTTTACTGAATAATTCCCCGCAGCTGGTATTTGTTGTTAAGGATATAAACAATCTCATAGCTAGCTAGCTATTTTTGTATCCCATTTAAAGCTTCCAAATGTAAGGATCCTGATCAAGCTAATCATCCCATAGTTCCTATGTGGATTCTGGAAAAAAAGCAGAACACAACGAGCAATCAATTTATGAAACTAAAGGACACATCCCAGCAGATGGTCTAAAAATTTAGGGTTGATAACATTACAGCAATTCTTAACACATAAGTGCAATATAAGTACTATATGTAATGTCAACACAGAGAACAATTACATATGATTCATGGCAAGATACTCACTCTACCTATGCTTTAACTTATTCAGAGTTATTCCACTCTCACTTCTGGAGCAACGATAAGCTCCTCAAAGTAACCATCATCCCCAGTGTCAGAAGGCAACAAAATGTCGTCCTCAGCGGTAAAATGATATCGCTCTCCACTATGTATACCTCAAACATAGTGGGCCTCTCCTTGGGTGCTGGGATTACACATCTACGAGCTACTTTAATAAACTGGAGAATCTCATTATCAACACCTTTCCCTACCAAAGACACATCTATGGCTTCATCAAGCTTAGAGTCAACTGACAACTGCATAATCCACTCAACCAAATTCCCCTTAAAGCTTTCAGGAGCTTTTGCCACCTGGGTTGGTTTCTCTCCTGTCACCAACTCAAGAAGCACAGTTCCAAAACTGTAAACATCCCCCTTCGGAGTAGCAACCAGAGTTCTTGTGTATTCTGGAGCAACATAACCCAAATCCCCAAATTCTCCATTCACAAATGTACTCAAATGTGTATCAATTGGATTCATAAGTCTGGCAAGACCAAAATCAGATATTTTGGGTTCAAAATCAGCATCTAACAAAATGCACTTGGAGCTTATATTTCGATGGATTATACGAGGGTTACAGTTATGATGAAGCCATGCAAATCCTTTGGCTGCTTTTATCCCAATCTTAAGCCTCAGAGACCAATCCATAGGCTTCCTACTTTCATTCACAATATGAAGGTTATCATAGAGACTACCATTTGGCATGTATTCGTAAACTAAAATCCTTTCCTTGCTTGCCATGCAGAACCCCAAAAGGGGGACCAAGTTAGGATGTTTCACACTCCCCAGAGTACCCATTTCAGAAACAAATTCCTTTTCAGAACGCTGAGAATCCTGCAACCTCTTAACCATTAGCGAAGTTCCATCTTCAAGCACTGCTTTGTACATAGTCCCTGTTCTTCCAGATCCAATGATATTCTCTTTGTTAAAGCTGTCAGTAGCCTTCATAAGATCACCCAATCTCATTTTAGAAACTGATTTCTCAAACATGGAAACCTGAAAAACAAAGCTTTCTAAATGAATGCCTATTTAAGTATAAAAATGAAACTAAAAACAGCAATAACATCTAATGTAGAAGAAGGAACTCTACTGAACAGAAAAGAAAAAAGGTTTTCATTTTAACTTGCCTTAATGCCTTTCACTCCCTTTAAACTCTTTGCCCATTTATTTCCATCTGGATCATCATCCTTCTTCTTTGTCTTAGACAATCTACGGTGGTAGAAGACAGCGCCTATAGACAAGCCTAATGCTGCAAGTGTGACCCCACCAATTGCTGCCCCAATAATAACTCCAGTGTGACTTCCCTGTGAAGGGCTCGTACAATCTTCCAGAGGCTTACCACACAATCCTGGGTTATTTGCATAACTATCTCCACCAAAGGAGGAGTTAGAGTTAAAATTTGGAACTGGTCCTGTCAGAAGATTATTAGCCACACTAAATGTCTTAAGCCGATCGAGTAAACCAAGTTGAGGTGGAATATTGCCACTGAATCGATTATGGTCAAGTTTAAGGACATTCAAATAGCTACAGTTAGCAAGATCTACAGGAATTTGCCCAGAGAAGTTGTTGGAAGAGAGATCAAGAGTCGTCACAAAATTAATGATTTTAGAAATATCATTTGGAACAGGTCCATACAGCTCATTGCTCGAGAGATCTATGCCTGTTACGCTTGTGCAATTTCGTAGCCCAGCAGGAAAATTACCCTTGAGACCCATATCAGCAAGTCGGATATTCAGTACCTTGTTTTCATCAGGGTGCCAACACTCAATCCCAATAAACTTGCAAATAAACCCTTCAGTTGTATTTTCAAAGTTCCATGAAGAAGTCAGATAACCATAAGGATCTTTGAGGGAAGCTTTTATGTTCTTAAGGCAAGCAATATCGGTTGGAGTGCCATAGCTCAAACCACAGCCAAGCAATGAACAAACAGAATAAATCAGAACAATCCTGAAAATTCGGCTTTTCAGCATCATTTTCAAATGAAACCCGCACACCTTTACTCAAGAAAACGCTTCAAGTCGCTATCTTTATCCCTTATTAGAGCTGCAAAACCACTGTATTCACAAGAATCCAACTTCCACAGAACCAATACCTGATATACATCAACACAAAAAACAGGCAGAATTCATATCGTTAACTAATGAATTCAACTACGTTTATACAGGGATACATACAAAAAAATTCCACACAGCAACAAAAATAAAGAAAGGACACATCCGAGGAAAGATAAACCAAACTTATTGACCCAGTTCAACTGTGACTTCAAAGAACAATCGAAGTAAAGCACATTAAAAAGAAGACGACCCACCTCAGAAACTTCAAGAATTGAAAACTCCAAAGAGATCGAAGAAATCTTCAAATAGGTCGTTGAAGGAAAACCCACATGAGAAAGCACCACTCTTTCTACGGATAAACGGGAAGAGAGTGAAAAGACCCCCAAAACAAGTCAGGGTTATACACGCTTTGAATATTCAAATCCATCATTGAGAAGGGAAAACCGATCGAGAGCACAGAACTAGAGGAAACTGATAAAGTGTAGGAGATATGTTAGTGTGTTGAGAGCTAGAAAGTAATTGGTAGCGTGTTTCACCGGGTCAACCAAGGAATGGCCAATTTTTCCAATGCTCAGCGACGACCGAGACTGCCATAAAAGTAGTACTAGTGAAAATGAAGGCCAACGACTTGAGGTGCCTTTGCTTGACTTTGCTTTTCCCCTTTTCTTTTCCATTTATTAACATTCAACTTTAACAACTTTTGGAAATTTAGAACGAGCGCAGTTAAGTTGATAAAGAATTTATTTTAATTTAAGTGAGATTATAAGTTTGACCCGTTTTTATATATATAATTATTTAAAATTTGAAGTAAGAATTTTACTTCCGATAAAAATCGTACCTAATTTGAGCGTGTTTTTATATATCATTGTATCTATTTCTGGTTATATAGCGCGTGTGAAAGAGTAGAGGTGTGAATGAAAGACTTCTGGCAGGAAAATGCATATTCAATATGGTCTGGCCTAGCCTAGACCCCCTTTTTTATTTTGGTCAGAGTTGAAAATATTGAATGCATTATGCTCTTAGCAATACGCAGAAACGTTAATCATTCTATGTGCCTATTTTTCTTTTAAATACTATTATTACGGGAAACTACGTTCACGGGAAGATGAGAAAAGCTATCTACATGCTTGCGATATTGTGCTAGTTACTCAATAGAAGTGGCTAGAAGTGGACATGTATGTACAAATTGGCTTCGGTATATTAGACCCAAAAATTAGAAGTATTAGGTTTCAAAAATCATCCATGAATTAGTTTTAGATTTAAATATTAAATTAAAAAATTTATGAATTGGATTTGGATTATAAAAAAAAACTCAATCTAAACCTATATTTATAAACATTTTAATTTATGTCAACTTATAATTGTCATCTACTAATTTTTCATTCACATAATTATTGAGAAAAGGAATAAGGCACAAAGTTATTTAAATAAATATTTATATTTTTAATTAATTATTTTATTTTAAATCTTTATTATACAAAAGATGATGATTTTGAGTGATGATAATATTGAAGGATTCTAGCTTAGTTAATTTTTAAATAAATTTTTATTGTTTAAATATTATCATAATTATATTTTTTAAAAATTAAAGAAATGATTAATCGATAATAAAGAGTTAATTGTAAGCTTAAGAATAAGTCAAATTATCTTAAGAATGATTGGCAAAGCTATTACACTAGAAAGCCAGGATATTGCATCTACTAATCTTTGGTTAGTTGAGGGAAATGGAAAGGCAATTGGAGCTTCCAGTTCAATTTCTAATTGAACCTTAGAGTTTGTTTAAATATATATTAAATGCATCTAATTGCTTGGAGAAGCTCTCATATTTATACAATCTAGTTCAAGATACTAACCTACTTATTTTAAGACTAAAGAGATAAAGAATAAATTAATCCCTAATTGAACTGCTTAACTACCTTTGTAGTATACACATATGCAAATGCACTAGAATATCCTTTGATTTATCTCTTTCCATAAGTCATATATAGTGTTACTTAATGAAATCTTATATATAAAAAAGTCTCCATCACTAGAACCTGCCTAATGCTGGTTCTATGTATCATTCCTTGTTAAATCAAAGAAAGAGAGGTGATATTGCATAGGTATTGTACCACATCCCAAATAGAAATGGCATGCTTGCCTAAGTCTAAACCGCCCCAACCTAAAGTTAACATGATCAACCTAATTTAACCTAGCTTTGGGCTTGGCTCAGGTTTTCTTTTAAATTTGAGTCCGGGCAAGCTCAAAGCTTGACCCATATCTTATTTTAACATGAAACAATGTCCTTTTATGCAAGGTAAAACAACTTTGTTTCAATAGGCAAACATCTTCTTTTTCTTGGGTTTTCCAGACACATTGTAGATATTAATCCTCAAATTCACAGGTCTTCGCTACTTATCTAAAGTCCAGATGCATTCGTCCTCCGATCTCATCTATTCGTCCTCTATAATACTCCTCATCTAGATTCTAGTTGTCCTCATCCTCTATTCTGCTTCTCGTTAATC
>JANJEY010000009.1:12964256-12982195 GCA_024703695.1 Erythroxylum cataractarum
ATTTATACCAGTTTTGGAATGTCTTAAGGATTCCCAACGCTGAACGTTTAGTTTGTCTACAAGAATTGTTTTCAGATGTCGGATTTGTGTTTGCTTCGTTTAAACGATTCGATTTGCTTCGATTCGTTTGCTTTGATTTGTCCGCCTTCGATCCGTTTTGATTTCGTATTCGCTTCCGATTTACATTCGCTTTGTTTCGCTATATGATCCGATTCGAGTTTTCGTTAGTTCCGTTTACTTCGCTTTCGATTTCTTTCGATGTTCATCCATTTTTCATCAGTTGGGATCCGGTTTTCGGATCGGGTGCCAACACATTGCCTACTTTGGATTAAATCTGACACCAATTAGGAAGAACAGTTCAATGGCTGAGGAGAAGCAATTCTCATATTATCATTGTTAGGCAACCAAGGAGCATCCCAAATACCAATACTGTTACCACAACCCACTCTCCAATACACACCGTCTTGAAGAAGCACCCTTGATTCCCAAATACTCCGCCATAAATAACTAGGATTCGATCCCAAAGAAGAAGAAAGAAACGAAGTCGTTGGGAAGTATTTCGCTTTTAAAACACAGGCAACCAAAGATCCTGGATTGGTAAGAATTTTCCAACCTTGTTTCCCTAATAAAGCTAGATTGAACCCTCTCAGTCGCTTGAAGCCAAGCCCTCCAACTTCCTTAACTCTAGCCATCTTATCCCATGCCATCCACCTTATTCCTTTCTCATGATTAAATAAGCTTGTCTCCGGTTTGGTTTGGTCTGAAATTAATATATTTGATTTGATTTTATCAGGTTTCACAGAGAACTTGGTTCCGGGTCTAGACTGATTCATAATTCAAAAAGTTTTTAAAAAATGATTTTCAAATTTTAAATAAAAAATCGAGTCATATTGAACTTGATCAAACTTTAGATCGTTCGATTCAAATTGGACTCGGATTCAACTGTGTGCCCTGTGCTTGATTAGTCATTTTGGGTTTAACTCAACTCAACCTAGTGTTAACTATGGATGGTACTGAGCTTGGTCTGAGATAGTAGGCCCGAGCCTGACTGGGCTATAGAAGGTTCAGCCCTAGCCCAAGCTCTACTCAACTTCTAACTTTTTTAAAACTAAAGATACAAAAATGACATCATTTTTAACAAACTGCCATCATTTTGCTTTTAAAGGTAGGGTCGGGCTTAAGCAACCTACTCCGAGTTTCAATTTTTAAAAAAGTTAGGCTCGAGGCCCAGTCCAAGACCAATTATTTAGACCTAACTTATTGACTTCTAGTCCGATGGTCCTAAACCTAATTGTCATCTCTAGTACTAACCCTAATTTGGAGTTATGTCTATATTTTTGTGTGCATGCATATGTAGAATAAGGATGAGAATGCACACAGTATAATTCAACTTTGGTTCGGTCCAAATTGATCCTTTATTAAGTAGTTAAGGATCACTCAAATTCATTGGGACTATTCTAAAATGACGTTATTTTGAAATTAATCTTTTAATAGGTAATTCAAAACTAACTTGAATCGATTAAGATATCTCTAAAATGATATCATTTTAATTTAATTTTTCAAAATAATATTATTTTATTCTTAATTTTCTTAAATTTACATATCAAAATAATACTATTTTAAAAATTAAATAAAAATAATATCATTTTGAGAAGAAGTGCGAACCAATCAAATCAAAATTCAAGCTAACCTTCAAGTTCATAACTAACCTAAAAACTTTACAAATTGAGGCATAATCTATCAATTTTGAGTCTAATTATATCGAAATTACTAAACCTAAGTTATAGAGTGAGGGGAAAAGGAAGAAAGACTTCGATAAAGGAGATTTCAAGGGGAAAAGTAAGCAACACGGTGGCTTCAAGAGTGGAGAGATGTCCTCCAAGAAAGGCAAACTTGTTTGTTATCTATGCAGTGATCCACATTTTGCTAGAGAACATCCAAAGAAGGAGAGGCTAAATGCCCTGATTATCAAAGAAGAAGAGGAAGATTCAAAAGTAGCAATGAATTTGATTGCCTTATTGAACGCAGTTAAGAGTGACTCTAATCATTTTGACAAGTTGATGTACACAGGAATACAAGTCAATGGAAAGGAGGTAACTGTAATGCTAGATACTAGTGCGAAACACTTTTTCATGGTAGAAAAGATGGTGCGTAAGTTGGGACTTAAGGTGTAAAAGACCTCGACAAAGGGAATTGGTATGCGAAGTTCAATTACATGGTCATACAACTTGAAGATTTCTAGTTGATACTGGGGATTGATTTCTTGAAGGCAGTAAAGGCAGTGTTGTATCCAAGTTTGGAAGGTATGACGATCATGCTTGAGAAAATTTTCTTCTTTGTTAATTATTGTAAATATGGTGGTGGAATGACTGATGATACAATGGCAGTGGCATATGTATCGGCTATAAGCATAAAGAAAGGTATGAAGATCTATATTGTTGTCGTGTGGGAGATTGATGAGGATTATGTGGTGGAAGTCTCCGATAAGGTTGCAAGTTTATTTAATATATTTTCAAGACATGATGCCGAAAGACTTGCCTAAGACTCTTCCCCCTCATCGAAAGATTGATCATAGGATCGAATTGGTTCATAGAGTCATCCCACTTGCACACGCCTTATATAGGACGTCCCTATTACAGTTGAAGGAGCTTCGAAAGTAACTTGTTAAACAGTTGGAAGCAAGGTTCGATCAACCATTTAAAGCCCCATATGGTGCTCCAATGCTATTTTAGAAGAAGCAAGAAGAAAAACTTCAGATGAGCATAGACTATCGAGCCTTTAATAAGGTAACAATCCAAAACAAATATCCTATTCCCTTAGTTCAAGATTTGATGGACAATTTGTTAAAGGTTGCGGTTTTCACGAAGTTGAATCTTCATAGTGGGTATTGGTAAATGTGAATAGATAAGGTCAATGAGCAGAAGACAACTTGTGTGATTTGGTACGGATTGTACGAATTTCTTGCTATGTTGTTCAGATTAACTATCCACCCTGCAACATTTTGCAACTTGATGAACGATGTGTTGTATGACTTCCTCGATGAGTTTTTGGTGGTGTATCTCGACAATATTGTGGTCTACAATATGGCAGAACATGTGGAGCACTTAAGGAAAGTATTCAAAAGATTAAAGCAATACAAGCTTTACGTGAAGATAGAAAATTATGAATTTACACAATCGAAGATCAGATTCTTGGGTCACTTAATAAGAAAGGGTCAATTCAGGATGGATCTAAAGAAGGTGAAGGCAATAGTTGAGTGGCAAGTTCCCACAATAGTACGAGAGTTGTGAAGTTTTCTCATACTAGCAAACTAATATTGGTAGTTTAGAATGGGATACTTGAAGAAAGTGGTGTCATTGACGGACTTGTTGAAGAAACAACAAGAGTGATGTGAGTCAAATGCGTGTCAGGAAGGTCATCCTATAGCATTTGAGAGTCAAAAGCTCAACAATGTGGAGTAGTGGTACTCGAAGCATAAGAAGGAGATACTCATAGTGGTGCATTGCCTTGAGATATGACAAGTATATTTGTTGGAAATTAGGTTCGTTATTTGGACAAAAAATATTGTTAACACATTTTTCAAGACCTAGAAGAAGTTATCTGCAAAGCAAGCTCGATGGCAAGAGTTCCTTGTTGAATATGATTTCATGTGGGAGCATAAACCAAGGAGGCACAATAACATAGCAGATGCCTTGAGTTAGAAGGAGGTGTTTGTGTAACACCCACATGCCCCCTAGAAGAATATATGAATGCCACACAAAACAGTACAAACAAATCAAAGCATACGAAAAGTTCTACTAAACAATTCAGGCAAACATACATTAAATTACATAGAACTTAACACAAACTCGTTGTAACTTCCAAACCAAACTGAAGTATCGTTGTTATAAACTTACAAACAAATTCACATATACATATCAGATACAAGTCAAAAGTTAAACAAAAAATTTACATTAGGTTCAAAACAATACTCAAACTCTATTAGCCATTGTGGTTGTCTTGTCTCAAATTTTATAAATATCACTCAAAACCTACACGGGATAAATCCCCCGTGCTAAACATATAGCTTAGTGAGTAATAACTAAACTATGCATAATTTGACAATTAATTATACTGAATCAAGTTATAACACAAGCAAACATTTAAATTTCAGAACAATTGCATAGTTAACAGAATTGAGTATCAAAGAAGGCACAATCCCTTCAGTTCAAAACATCATTTTGTTTATTTTAAAATTTAATATATATTAGTATATACAATCAAATGACTGCTAATCCGTTAACAGAAGTGGGCAACGAGACTTATATAGAAGATACCATAATTGGTATCATATCACAGAAGAGACTTACGTCTTAATAGCAAAAGACACCGAAGTGTCAATAACAGAAAATACCGAAGTGTCACAGAAGCAGTTGTAGACCCTTCTAAGCATGCCTATTTATCCACAATTAGGACTCAACAGTTTTAAAACAAAACAAAGTTATTTCAAACATTTCATGTGCAAAGTAAGTAGTCAATCATATTTACATGTAAGTAGCACTTCAATATCACATTCATCAATTAATACCTTAGACCTTCATGTCTGAAATTAGTACACATTCATCAATATCAAATTCAATTCTATAATAAACAAAACAAATCAAGATGAGATTATCTTAGGTTACTCACAATCACTCCCTTTCGCTTATTGTCTGAAGTTTCGACAATATTTAGACGTGATCACTGTACTTGCCCTTCTATATACAATCAAACATAAGTTTATATTACCATATTTTTCATGTAACTAAATCAGAATTAGTATGAATGTGTCATATAACATACATGTTCATGACAAATTCTAGGGTATATTTTCTTATTAAACTGATTTAAACATCAATTGTACTTCAAAAGTTCCAAAATTCAATTACTATTTTAGCTTTTGCTGGAAGCACTTCATTTGGGTCAACTTTGCATAATCAATAAGATAAAGAAAACGATGTATTTCTGTGACACTTTTTATGACAAAATTGTTCCTCTGTGTCTTAAGTCTCTATTGATACCAAGAACATTCAATTTGGTTCATTATTCTATGGGTTATGCTTAAAATACCAAACACTATGTACAATTGAAATTTTGGTTAGAGCATGATCATGCATTCGAGTTGTATAACCTATATCTCTCAATTCCAATATCAAAAAATTACAAAATTTATACTGATTTAAAGTTAAGAAAATAAGCTACAATTTAGGTCAAGACACCTAAGTCTAATTCGGCCTACATCAATACAGTTTATTCAGGGGTCATTTGGTTCCACTTCTATTTTTCTGTTGTTGTTTTTAGTTTCTGTTTTCTGTTTTTGGTTTCTGTTTTTTTTTTCTTTAAAAAAACGAAAACCTGTTTGGTTGAGATTTGTAATATAAAAACTGAAAACAAAAACTTGTTTGGTTGAGATTTCTAATAAAAAACTGAAAACAAAAACATATTTGATGTTATCATCATATTTATATTTTTTATAAAATTGACCCTAAAAACCTCGTTTAATTTCTTTCGTGTCGTACAAAGTAGACTGGTCTGTCATATTTAACCCTGCACTAGGTATAATTATAAATAAAAATTTAATATAATAAAATTTATTAAATAATTAATAATAATAATTTTATATAATTAATAATAAATTGTATATAATTAAAAAATAAATAAAATTTTTATTAATGAAAAATAGAAAATATATTTAAAAATTATTCTTTAATTGTTTGTATATATTTCTATATAAATGAAAATAAAAATAAATTATTTTTATATATAAATCACCTAGAATAGAATAAAATAAAATAAAATATATTAAATAATTAATAATAATATTTTAAATAATTAATAATAAATTGTATACAATTAATAATAAATTTAATAAACAAATTTATTAATGAAAATAGAAAATATGTAAAAAAATATTCTTGTTTGTATATATTTTTATATAACTAAATTATTTTTAATATAAATCACATAAAATAAAATAAAATAAAACATATTAAATAATTAATACTAATATTTTTATATAATTAATAATAAAATAATAAATTTCTTGCAACAACCATTTTAATATAAAGGGTATAAAAGTCATTTATTATACATTCCATTCCATTCCATTCTATCCATCTTCCAAACAATATTTCACTACATTACATTATGAACCCTTCCATCCTTACTAAACAACTTTTTACTATATTACATTTTATTTCATTATAAACTCTTCTATTATCTTCTATTGTATTACATTCCATTCTATTAATTAACATCCAACTAAACAGGGCTTAAGAATCTAAATTGTCATGCGCCTCTGTCTCCAATGGTTTATTTGGTAAATAGCCAAAAAAGACTGGGCAATAAGAAAGCAAAAGAAAAGATGTACCTGCTGATTAATCAGCATCGCACCCTCTTTACCCTTCTTCCCCCGACTTTCCTCTCTCAGTGGCTAGGGATTGCAGAGAAGTAGTCACACACAATCTCCCAAACCTACTCCTCTTCAATCAACAATGGATTGACCTCTCTCCACCCTTTTTTTCCACTTCTTCTTCATTATTTCCCGTCCAATCCTTCAGGTTTGCTAGGTTCTCTTCTTTTCTTTTGCTAGTATGTCAACATCGCTTAATTTGTTTACTTCAAATTTAGCTTCTTTTGTGTTAAATACTGTACTTGATGCTAGCTGGCCTTGGTTTCGTTTGTCCGGTTGTGACATTTGTTGTTGTTATGTAAATTGCGATTTTTGGCTTTTGTTTTTGTGCGTGACTATGTGTTTTTTTCGTTTAGTTTTGCTCTGCTGATTTGTTTGTTTTTTCAGGGTTTTGTGGCTATCTTGTTTGTCTGATTCGTGTGATCTCTTGGTTGAGGTTCTATTTGCCTTCAAGCTTGTGAAGTCATTGGTAAGCTCCTGAGTGATAATGCTAAGTTTTGTGTGCTCGCATCATGTTGTGTTACAAATTATTTGTGGGCAATTTACTGGCTTCCTTCTGTTTTGATATTATTATGAGCATACTTTATGAATTTGGTGATAAGCGTAGGTTGAACTTACTAGTTTACAAGAAATTAGGTAGAAAGTTTGCAGGAAAATTAGCATTTTCGGCAATCTGATCTTCTTGCGCTTGGGAATTAAATTCTGTCGGTACATTCATAAATTGGTACAAGGACTGGTATTCTTCAATAAACAAAATGGTATTCTCAGTGGAAAAATGTAGATTAAGGAAGATCAGACTTAAGTCCTGATAACTTTCTCTTGCATGTGCTTCATCTAACATATGCCATAGTGATTGGATATTTTCATAAGCAACTTAGCCTACACTGACTTTCTTCTCCCGCCTAATGTTCATGTCTCTAAATGCTAGCTTGTCTGCTATGGAAGATACTGAATCAGTTGCAACCCTTATAGTCTCTACTTCCTCTAAGATACAACAACTTCAGAAAGCATTTGCTGAACTTGAAAATCATCGGGCTGTAACACTCAACATGAAATGGAAAGAACTTGAGGAACATTTTCATGGTCTTGAAAGGTCATTGAAGAGGCGCTTTCATGAATTGGAAGACCAAGAAAAGGAGTATGAAAAGAAAACAAAGAAAGCTCAGGAAATGTTGGAGAAACGGGAAGCTGCTGTTATGGCCAAGGAACAAGCTTCATTGGAGAGGCTTCAAGAGAAAAGAGATGCTGCTATGTTCGCTATTGCTAATGCTCAAGAAAAGCACAGAAAGATATCATCTGTCGAGCCTGTTGTAGTCATCAATGATGACCGTAGTGAGTCCCCAACCATTGAAGAGCAAGCAACTGATGCCATGTCTGGCAAAACTAACTTGGAAGAGATAAAAGATCCCTCTGAAAATGCAAACTTGGAAGTGCTGTCTTACCCCCAGTTGCTCACACTGTGTGAAGTAATGGATTCTGAAGGGCTGCATAAGTTTATATCAGATAATCGTAAGAATCTTGCTGTTCTAAGGGAGGAGATTCCATTTGCTCTGAAGGCTGCAGCTAACCCCGGTGAATTGGTGTTAAACTCCTTGGATCATTTCTATCCAGTTGATGTTCCGAATGTTGATGGAAAGAAGGATTCTAGCCTTTTAGGGCTTCGTCGAACGTGTATCATGTTGATGGAGTGCCTCGGCATCTTATTAACATATTCAGATCTAGTGTCAGTATCTGATGTGATCTCAGAAGATGTCAAGGAACGGGCAAAGGCGATTGCTGAACAATGGAAGCCAAAATTGGATGTGTTAGATGTGGATGCTAGCAATGGGAACTCCTTGGAGGCACATGCATTTTTGCAACTACTGGCCACGTTTGGAATTGCTTCGCATTTTAACGAAGAAGAATTGTCCAGGTTAATCCCAATGGTTTCACGTCGTCGCCAAGCAGCTGAACTTTGTCGTTTTCTTGGACTATCAGAGAAAATGCCAGGTTTTTCATTCATTCACGTATTTGATGAAGATCATTGAATACTTTCACCATCTTTTCTGATATTACGTTTTCTGGATGCTCCTTTTTTATTTCCTTTTTGTTCATGCTTCAGGGGTGATTGAAATACTGGTAAATAGTGGAAGGCAAATTGATGCTGTTAACTTGGCTTTTGCTTTTGAGTTGACCATGCAGTTCTTACCTGTGCCATTACTGAAATCATACTTGAAGGAGGCAAGAAAAGTCTCTTCACCAGTCAAGCCTGGAAATACTTCTCCTATGGTTCTGCAGGTGTGTATTGTTGTTCAACTACTGCAAATTGAAATATCTAATTTCCAAATTTATCCTAGGCTCTTGGCTATATGGAAGTAAGTCACTCTTTCGGTTACATTATTTTCCTATTAAATATATTAAAGTTTGCCTCTTAAAACATTCCTAATGAACTATTGCATATTAATCATTAATACTGGATTCATTGGATGGAAGAAAGATATTGGATTCATTGGTATGAAGCTAAGAAGTTTTCCAGTGTGAAGCTATGTGCAGATTCATGTTTAAAATTGTGTTGAACTCTAATAAATGGCATGCTTTTGATTCTGAATGATACTTTGCTTGTGTTAACATACGCAAATAGATAAAGGATAAAAAGGGAACTAAATCAAAAGATAATTAATCCTGCATGAAATTTAAAACTTTCCAGGAAGTGCTCCAACGTCTTATTGATAAAGCAAGTTCTGAAAAAACTTCCTAGCTGATCGTACATGGCTTTTTGTAGTTCTGTTTCCTTAATGTTTTCCAGCGAATTTCAGACATGAGAGTCGTTGTTAACATTGAGATTGTTGGTTGTATGTGCTTAAATATTATTACTCAGTTCATTAATGATTACGTCTAAGAAAGTTTGTTTTGTTTTCAGAATGAAGTTAATGAGAGAGAGCTGACAGCCCTTAAGGCTGTGATCAAGTGTATTGAAGAGCATAAACTTGAGGAGCAATATCCAGTTGACCCTCTCCAGAAGCGTCTTCTTCTGCTGGAAAAGGCGAAGGCTGATAAGAAAAGGGCAACTGAAGCTGCGAGGCCTCAGCCTAAGAGACCACGTGCGGGTGTAGGATTAGGATGTGGTCCTCGTGTCACTAACACGGCTGCAGACAAGTTGTTTTACCCTGGAATTGCCGATAGGTACCCGCAGCCGCAGTACGTCTATGATAGACCGTATGTTTATCCCGCACCCACTGAAAGTCACGTCCCCCAGCTCTACAGCTTCCCTCCCACTCACGGGCACGGCAACTACTTTGGAAATGGCTACCAGTACCAAACCCCCTATCTTCACTAGTTAGTTGAAATGTCAACAAGGTGACTTTGATACTCTTTTAACTGTTAGCGTTAACCCTGCAGTTGGTTGGTTGATGATGTGTATGAATGAACTTAGTTTCTTAATCCCGAGAACCATGAACCCCAAAAAACAAAAAAAGTGTTATGTTAATCTTTAATCTATTATTACTGTACAAGAGATATCTTGATCCTCTAATATTTGCACTTCTTTTTTTAAAAAAATTATGCTTCGTATTTGGAAAGATCACTTGTCTGCAAAAAATTGGATCCAAGTGGACCGGTGGATTCATGCAATTCCGTTATTAGCATTAGGATTAATATTGTACAACATATTTCTGGAGAAAAGAGAAAACTGAAACGGTTGTAGCTTATGACTTTCAAGATTGAATTGCCAACTTATAGTTATAGAAGTGAAAACTCGCTCTCCGAATCAAACTTTCAAATCTCCCGTAACCATTATTTACCCGCCAAAAAATGAGGATAGCTGAGCTCTCCTCGCCGGATTCCCCATCCAACCACCACAATCACCTCCTCTCACAAATCGACTCTCTTATCAAACAAATCGAACCCCTTACTCCCACTCTTTCCTTACCCGAAAACATCTCCTCCGATCTCCGCCAAACTCTCACTCATCTCCTCCAACTCTCTCCCTTCCCAAATTCTCTTAAGCTTCACATCTGGAAGCTCAGCTACCGCCTCTGGAACGCTTGTGTCGACATCTCCAATGCCGTCTCCATCTGCCCCTCGCCCCACTCCTCCTCCCCCTCCCCCTCCCTGGCGTCCGTCGCCATGCTACGACACATCGCCGCTGACATGCTCTCCCTCGCAGTGGACGTCACCGGCGTTCCTTCTCCTGTCATCAAGTCCGCTTCCTTTTACTACAAGACTGGCCTGGTTTGGAACGATCTTCGAAACTTCGAACTCGCTTCCACTTGCTTCGAGAGAGCCACTGACACCGTCTCGAAGCTCGATGCCTCCAAGATCTCTGATGCGGGAGAGAGAAAACTTTTAATGGACCTGAATCTCGCGAGATCTCGCACTGCATGGGAAGTGTCGGATCGGAGTCTCGCTTTGACGCTACTAAACAGAGCCAAATCTCTGCTTTTCGGCTCATCTGACCACTTGAAACTTCTAGCGAGTCAATACCTGGCGTTTGGCAAGAATGCGTTATCGAAGAATGATAACAACGAAGGATTAAAACTCATGAACGAGGCTCTAGAATTGTACGAGAAAGGATTGAGTGCAGCGAGAACAAGAGATCAAACAATGGAGCTCAAGGAACTGAGGTCGAAGACTCTCCGATTCATCTCCGCCGTTCATTTGCAAAAGGGGGAATACGAGAATGTGATCAAATGCGTGAGGGTTTTGAGACAGGGGAATGAAGGAGAGCAGCACGCTAGTCTGCCAGTTTTGGCGATGAAGGCGTGGTTGGGATTAGGTAGATATGGAGAAGCGGAGAATGAGCTGAGAAGTATGGTTGTGAACAAAGGGATTCCAGAGAGAGTGTGGGTATCGGCGGTGGAGGCTTACTTTGAGGCAGCGGGTACGGCAGGGGCCGAGACTGCTAAGGGAGTGTTTTTGGGGCTTCTTGGAAGGTGCCATGTGAGTGCAGGCTCTGCAGTTAGGGTGGTCCACAGGGTTGTTGGTTATGCTGATGCTGCAGGTTGTGTTCAAGGATCCGAGGTCAGGGCTAAAGTGGTCGCGGATTTGGTGTCTGATGAGAGGGTCGTGGCACTTTTTGCTGGTGATGCTGCTGCCAAAGAGAGGATGGCAATGCATGCTATTCTTTGGAATTGGTAACCTCTATTTCTTATATGCCAAGTCTGGCGGTTTGTAATACTTTTCAGGATAAATTATATGTGATATTTAAATATAAAATTATATTTAATTTTCTAATACTAATTAAACATATACAAATTTTAATCTATTACAAATATATTTTAACAGTGATTTCTTTTAATTTTATCGTTAGTAAAATATCGTATAGATTAGTCTATTTTTAATTGTTAAAGTTTATCAAAAATAAAAATAAATTATTAATTTTATATTTTTTAAAATTTAATTTGTTAAATATTTTACTATAAATGAATTTAATTTATATGACATCTAATTTTTAATAAAATAACGGTTGAAATTAAATTTTTTTAAATATTTTTATTACAAACTTGATTGAGTCAAGTTTTACATCTAAAATATAACTTATTCTAATCTTTAAGCATGATATTGCCCGAAGCAGATGAGGTGTCATTTTAGTCAAGGGCATAGGTTCTACCTGCCCTTAAATTTTTAAGATTGCCAGTTTCAGTTTGCTAATTGAAACACTATCATTCCCCTACCTGAATGGAGTCCAGCAACTTTGGTTGAGTGCATTGAATTTTGTGAACAGAATGATGCATGTCTGTGATCTAACATGATGATCTGGGTCACTGGTCAACCTCAAATGAGCTCCATATGTTTAATTTGTAGTTCAACGAGGGGAATATGTTAAAGTTCAATGAGGGAAATATGTTAACAGACGAAACACTACTCGACAAGGGTACAAATGCCTCGTCATGTCGGATCTTTTACCATCTTGTGCTTTTTTCTACAGCGGTTCAGGTCGTTTCAGATCAAAAGATTATGAAACGAGTGCAGAGATGTTCGAGAAATCACTGCTTTATGTTCCATCTAGCATGGGTAACAGAGCTCTCAGGGCTAAGGGGTTTAGAGTTCTGTGTCTATGCTACCTTGGCCTTTCTATACTTGATCGAGCTCAAGAATACATCAACGAGGCTGAAAAGGTATCCCAACTAAATCGCACTGCTTCAGTCCATAGCATTACTCTGAGAATTAATTACCTCATAAATATGCGAAGTTGAATCAACCTTCTAATGCTCTAGTATATGTTTTTTCAGCTCGAGCCTAATGTAGCATCCTCTTTCCTTAAGGTTCTCTCTTTTTCTCTGTCTTTTTTCGTAGTCGCGTGTGCACAGTCTGATGCTGTTAATATAGTGATCCCGGGAAAATGTGTCAATGAATGTTTGTACATCTGAAATTTATTTCAATTGGATTAGCTGAACTTGGGTCTCTTTATGGTTTGTTTCTGAGTGGTTACAAATTACAATTCTGATTTATGCAGTTTAAAATTAATCTGGAAAGAAAGGACCATGTTGGTGCTATCAATCAGATAGAAGCAATGAAACTGTGCCTTGATTTTACTCCAGACTTTCTTTCCCTCTCAGCCCATGAAGCTGTTGCTTGCCATGCTTTTCCCGTTGCAGTTGCCTCGTTGTCCAATCTACTGAATTTCTACACCTCAGGAAAGCCCATGCCAACAACAGAAGTTGTAGTTTTACGCACATTAGTCACAATTCTCTCTCAAGGTCCAGGTAATGAACCAGAAGTTCTCAAATTTATGAAACGGGCACATGCTCGGGTATCAGAGCTTGGGACTCAATGCTTTTTCGGAAAAGATGAGACTGGAAGACGAGAACAAAACTGGTTTGCAGTAACTTCTTGGAATTTTGGGACTCAGTGTGGGAAGGAGAAGAAATATGACTTATGTGCTGACTTTTTGAGATTGGTACCAGACTTTTATGATGGCCTTCTTGATGGCGAAATAAGTGTTACTGTTTTCAAATCCCTGGTATTGACTGTTTCTGCTATGATAGCTTCGGAGAGCCAAAAACAGATTGCACTGGTGGCCGATGAGGTCAAACAAGCCGTTGTACTCCTGGATACGGCTTGGAAGGTATGTCTTCTTAACTATCTTCTTTCTTTGTTTCTCTAATGAAACGATTTGTGTTCATTATGCCCCTTTTCAGCGGCTCTTCATCTCTATTTGAAAGTTTTGTTGCATGAATGCAGATATTAACCTCAATCTCGATGGATAAAAGACTTCTTGATGACCAGATCACCGGAATTGAGCCTGAGCTCTTTTTCATGTACACATTTAATGCCTTGGAAATTCATGGAAGAATTGACAATTCAGGGCCCCTTCAACTCCTCCTTGTCAAGAAATTTGTCAGCTCAAATGCGAGCAATCCTAAATATCTTCTGCAAATTGGCCTTTGTGCTTCGCAGGGTCCAAGGGCCAACCATGAAGTAGCTGTCTTTGCTCTGAACGAGTCCCTCTCAGCCCTTCTTTCTTCCCCTTCACCAAACTATAAAGAGATTGCGCTTATTCTGAGAAGGCTTATTGCAGTTTCAACCATTCACAAAGGGGATTCAGATGACGATTCTGTGCATAACATCTACAAGCAAGCCTACCGGATCATGGTTGGTTTAAAGGTAGGTGAATATCCAACTGATGAAGGCAAATGGCTTGCACTGACCGCATGGAACAGGGCAGCATTGCCTATGAAGTTGGGGAAGGTTGACACAGCTAAGAAGTGGATGAGTGTTGGATTGGAGCTTGCTGAGAAGGTTGATGGAATGGAGACTTACAAGGCATGCATGACAGACTTCTTGACTGCTTTTGAAAAAAACATCCAATTACAGACTAACGGTTGAAGCAAGCCTCTTCTACAACTCTGGAGGCATGCATCTTGCACAGATGTCTTTTTTGCTCATAATATGCATAGCAGATAGCAGATGTCTTTTATCTGCTACCTCTGGATGTCAAGCTACAGATACCCAAAACAAGCAACGTAAGACCACACACTATTACGTCCTCAAACCTACCATTTCAGCCATCTATAACAAAGCACTCCATCTCAATAGAATTTTCCGTGAATTATGTAAAAGACAGATTTCCAAATTATATAGAAGATACCTGCAGATAGAAGATCGTTATTTCTCACATTATGTACAAGAAACAAGACTTGTTATTTCTCAAATTGATCGCAAGAAATTTTTCAAAAAACTCTAATTCAGATCTACAATCAACCTTGTTATGGCCATTAAATTAAATCTTTCTTAACTTCACATAGCATTTAGCTCACCAGTTTGCAAAGAACTTGCAGTAGCCTCCAAAGACTTCATAACTTTAGGGATGGCATCATAGGTTGCCTACCTCGTGGTTCAAAGGGCTGGGGGTTGGTTGACTTGGCCTAACTTAACTTTACTTTTTAAAAATTAAAAAAAAAAACGTCGTCATTTTGTACATTCCTATTGCGGCCTGGCCTATGGCTTCATCAACCTAGATTGAAGTTAGGTTGGGTCGGGGTTGGGTCGCATTTGCCATCCTGCATAGTTTCTTGAAACTTGTCTATAGTTGGGCTTGATCCACATATTGGACCCAGGATTAGTTAAAAGTTTTTGATTGGGCTCAAATTTAGGCAAGCCTAGCTCATTAGTACTCTTAATATTTGTTAGGTTCCTTTTTTTTTTAATGTCTATTCAAAGATCTTAGCATTTTAGTCTTTGTGGATTTAGGTTCATTGTAGACGTAGGTTTAAAACAGAAGATCAATTGGATGATGAATAAGTAGTTAGTCACTGTTGTCATCTCAACATATATTCTAATATTGTAAAGTATTATATTAAAAAGGTGTAAATTTAATTTTAATATTTTACTAAAATATAAATTACATTTTTATGTTTAAAGCGCTTAAAATGAATTATATCGTTTGTAAAACATTCAAAATGAAATTTGACAGAATGGAAATTTATTAAGAAATAACTCTTAATTAGTTATATATCACATTAGCATTGACGTGATATATATTTATTATCTTTATTAGACATATGAGTCTCATTATACTATATGCCTACAACATGACAAAACGAGACTCCCATGTTTGATCAGTTTAAATTAGTTTAAGTTTATTTACCAATTTAACTTGATTTAAATTCAATAATTTGATTTTAAGCTTAAAAAATTCTAGTTATTCAAAATTCTCAATATGCTTTTATCGGATTCCATATTCTTACCACCACCAAAATTTGACCTTGATTTTAAAGTTAAAATAGAATCTTCACTATAACCAAATCCACTTATTGCACTGTCAATACCACTACTGTTTCATAATCCTACAATAAATGCTTACTTGATTATAATTATATACCCATATTTAATGTGATTTGTATTTTTGATACTTAATTCACTTCAAGTGCATTTATAGGTGATAATTGCCATCTCAAAATAAAGGAGAGAATTCGGATAAAATTGTGGCATGAAACGAAGATTTGAAACAACTTGGACTTACATGATTGTGACCAGTGACTGTGTAAGTTTCTATAAATGTGTAAAGATTGAAGAATTTTGCTCTTGGTCATGTGAAGTTATATGCCCGTGTATGTTGATATACACGATCATGTATGTTGCTCATGTAAGTCTTTGTGCTCATGTGAAATAGCAAATTCAGGTGTTTTTAAAGATACACAGTCACCTAAACATCTATGTGAGTTGACCGTGTATAACCTAAAAACCCTAGTTTTTACTATAAAAGGAGGCGAACGAAGGCAAAGTAAAAGGAGTCAAGTTTTTAAGAGATTTTGAGTCATAAAACATATAGAGAGGAGATAACTATGATCAAGGGATGAGGAAAACATGAAGAATGCGTCAAAAGATTCGATAGATAATAACATCCAATCCAGTTTTGCAAAAAGATCCATTAGAAGAAAAAGGCAGATTTAGAATTATAATTTCTTTGTTTTCTATTAGTTCTTATGCATATTTATCTTTGGTTTTGTTTTCTATAGTAGGAGCTAAACTTGTTTTGTGCCTAGGAGTTATAAACCATAAGTTATAATAACAATACAATTCGATCTTTTATTTAATGCAATTTTATTGATTGGTTTATTGAGATTCAATTATGCGTTTTATTCTTGTTCTAATATATCTAAAATATTAGTGCATGATTTGATTTTATATGATCGAGATTGAGAAATCTTTTTTTATGAATAGATTTACCATAATTGGAAGGAGTTGTATGCAAACCTATAGAAAAAGTGGACGTAAATTCCCTAGATTAAGGTCAAATCTAATAGTGAAATTCATAAATTAATAATGCAATCCTTAGGGTTTTCACTAGAAAGATTTCTGTTACTCAATTGATGGAATATTTATTAATAGTCTTGAGAAAGATATTAACATAAGATATACATTTTCACGGTCTAATAATCAATAATATACTTGCATGATAAAGGGTTGACATTTAAGGATTCTTAGGGGGATTCATCACCTAGATACTATTTATTTGATATAAACTTTTTCAAGTATTTTCCTCTGTCTTAAATTCAGTATTGTTTAAATCTTAGTTTAGATGTTTAGCTTAATTTTTAATAAAATCACAATCTAAATCGACGATTCGATAATAAAAAAGAGTAATTATTAGTACTTACAGTCCTTATGGGATCAATCCGTACTTGCCTGTGTTAGCTACTACTACACCATGCAATTATTGTTTTTAATATTGATAATTTCTATAAACATGGAAAGCATATCATTTAAGTTTTTAGCATCGCTTCCAGGGACTAGTAATATTAGGAAATCTAGCTTTTATTAATATAAACATTATTTTTGTATTTATTTTCTTTTCTTTTATTTTCCTTTTGAATTACTCATTTATTTATCTTTTGAACTTCTCTACTTTGACTTTGAATTTGTAGCTTATTATTAGGATTAGAGATTGATCACCACAACCTATAATGGAAGGATGGAAAAGATAGTATTTTCAAAGGAGTTATGATATGTCATTGCCTCTAACAACATCACAATGTTGGAAAGAAACTCATGGTGACATGTTTTCGAAGGCTAAATCGATATCATGTTATGTTGCAAAATTTGTGGGAATAACCATTACAATCCTGAATGTCAGACACCATATTATATATGGGAGCAACCAAGCATGCAAAATGGTTCTCAAAATCCACCCAATGAGAATAATTATAAATCATAGTGGAGCAATCCTTACGTTTATGAATGGAAAATTTATTTTTTAACTGAATAGGTAGAATGATAGTAGCAAGAAGAGCACCTTACAGATATAATAATGGAATACCTTGTTAAAAGTGAAGCTAGTAGACATGAATTCAAAGAAAATTTTTCTTCACTTGAATACATTGAGCATAATACAACATATTATTTGAGCATATTAGTGCCTCAAAATGAAAAAAAGACGAAGGTCTATTTCACGAATGAAGTTGCGTTCTAAAAATAAAAGGGGGTAACTGATGCTTTAAAAGAGAAGGACAAACAAATGGTAAAGGAAGTAGAGGAAGAAGGAGAAGAGGAAGCTTTGTAACACCCCACTCCCGCACGACCCGAACCC
>JANJEY010000009.1:13008868-13019506 GCA_024703695.1 Erythroxylum cataractarum
TATTTCAAATTCTTTAATTTTATTTAATCCTTAGTCAATTTTATAATTGATTAATATCGGTTGAATCTTTAAAACTTTAAATCTCTTATTTTATTGGCTTAATTTATAATCCGATGTATAAAATATTAGAATTGCTAACTTTTTATGATATAAAAATATTGAAATAACATAAAAGAATTAAAGTGAAATAGGATTATTTTTCCCCGGCGTCTTGAAAGTACCAAAAACTCAAAAACCTTGTAAAAGTAGAATAAACTTAAGATAAGAAAGACGCCTCTCTCTGCATCTTCTTGATGGAGTCTCTTTCCATGGTGCTAGCCTCTGCTCTAACCATCCAAAACCACCCGAAAGCGCTCAACTTCACACCTTCAAAGCCCTCTCTTCTGAGCTCTATCTCGTTGCTCAGAAACTCTGTTGCTGCTAAAACCTCGCTCTCCTTCGGTGCTCTCGAGTTCTTCACTTGTCTCCCTTGCTTAGCTTCCGAAGCTGTAAGCTCCCATCCCCAGCAAGTCTTCGAAAGAATAAACTTGGAACCAGTGTTAGTCTCAATTGATGACTTCTTTAACAGAAACCCATTTTTTGTTGCTGGGTGTACTTTCATTTGGCTGCTTGTTATACCTCTGACCCAAGAGTACTTAAGCAAGTACAAGTTTATCTCTGCTATTGATGCATTTCGAAAGCTCCGGGACAACCCAGATGCGCAGCTTTTGGATATCAGAAAGGCGAAGACTTTGATATCTTTGGGGTCCCCCAATTTGAAGATTTTCAATAAGAGTGCGGTTCAGGTTGAGTTCCCTGAGGAGGGGAACGAAATGTTGTTTGTGAAAAACGTATTGGATAGTTTTCCGGACCCAGCAAATACCATCTTGTGTATTCTGGACAAGTAAGCGCTAGAGTCAGTTGTTGACTACTTGGATTTCTCCCTCTTTCTCTCTTTTGGCTTCTTGACACCTTAATTTTGAAATTTTCTATAAACAGCATGTAATATTAAGAGTTTACAACAGGGAGTTTAAAATGAGGAACTTAGGAAATGGGACATTTGGGCTTATTTTCGATGAGGGATGGCTATTTTGTGTTTGGCTGAGAACTAAAAGTCCTTGAGAAAGTAGTGAAGTAACAGATGACGAAGGAACATGTAACGTAAACCTTGCAATCATTCTGTCTAACAATATAGTTGGACAATCAAGCAAAGTGATTTCAGCAAAGCTATTCAGATCTTTTACTGGACTAGATATAATGGGTGGCTTATAACTTTCGATCAATTTACTTTAGGCAGTATAGTCCAAGAGTAAAGTCAAAAATAAGAATTTGTAGATTGAACGCTCAAGATTTTAGTTATAAAGAGTGACTAATTGTTCTTTTCGCAATAAAATTTTGATGCTCTAGTGAAGTAGGCCTTTAGCATAATGTTTTCTAGATTGGACAGGCCAGCTTCTGGAGGTTTATGTATATGGTGAACGACATCCATTGATGTTTTAATATGTCAGTTTCTCGTCTTTGCACATGAATGTCCCATCTTTTAGCTTCTTCTGTGTCTTCCATGACTTTTCCAAAGATTGTTTGGTTGATGTAGTTTTCTATAGCACATTTTTGTAAACACACCTTTGTGCTACTTCTAATTTCTAGCAGCATTGCAGCATGCGTTCAAGCTCTTGAGAATTACTAAATTAGCTGGTTTCAAAGGGGTCTAAATTTGATTTTGCTTCCTCATTTTGTCTGCAAGGTAGTTTTGATGGCAATTCAATCAAAGCAGCTGAATTGCTAGTCAAAAATGGATTCAAAGAGGCTTATGCAATCAGAGGTGGAGTCAGAGGGAAAAAGGGGTGGTTGGTATGCTTCTTTCCTCTGTTCGGTGCTGAATTATCACCAATGTAAACTATGGGTTGCACACAGGGGCGGATCCAGAAATTTTTTTGAGTGGGAGTAAAATTTTATTAAGGACAAAATTTTATTTTTAATGGGGGCAAAATTTAGTATGAGTAAATTTTTTTTTATGAGGACAAAACTTAAAATAATAAATTTTTTATAAAGGATTTGTTGGAGGCAGTGGGGGCAAGTGGGTTGCACATATGTTGGTTTACTTTATTAAGCTCCATTTTGGTTCTGTTTTCATTTTTTCTTTGGCTGTTGAAACCATTAACTATGATCATTATATTTCACTTAGCCTGTCTGAGCATGATCTTGAACTTGAATAGCTGAGGCATATAGACACTGTTACTTGAGCTGGTACCCAACTTACTTATTATGTACAGAGGAAGGTTCTCCTGCATCTTCTCCCATTCTGATTGTGGTGCATTTTTTGATGTGATATATTTTATTCAATAGCTTGTTAGCACTTAAATCTGTTGATTATTGGTAATATCTGTTGGGTTTGCTGTTTGTTATATTGCAGGAAATACAGGAAAACCTCTTGCCTCCTTCTGTCCATGTCTACCCAAAGAAGAAGAAGAAGAAGTCTAAACTTAGAAAACTTGGAGATGATGGAGCACGTACTCAGTTAGCTGAAGTCAAGGATGGTGCTTCCTCTATTGCCCTGCCTGCTGGAGAAAGCCGCGTTCCAGACAATGGATCTGTAAACAAGATTATGAATTCCAAATCACATTTGACAAGTGACTACAGATGTCCCTACCCTAACGTATGGTGTCTACTCTTTTTCTATCTTTTTTTATTATCTGATGTGCATGATGGCCATGATTACCCATGTTTTTGTAATGGGCATTTCCTTACATCAGTTTTGCAATAGTTAATATCATCTTAATGTTTAATTGTGTTAGGACCAACTTGTGTACATGCCTGACAACTTAAACTACTTAACGTCTTTTTGGATGCAGTACCCTGATTTGAAGCCTCCGTCTTCTCCAACTCCATCAAAGCCACGAAACTGATGCTGTAATTGTAAAGTAAAGTTGTCCATCCTTTTCTGTCAGAGGTTTCACGACTGCTATGGGGCCCTTCCTGCGTCAGATTCATTATTCTTGTTGCATTCATATATCTTGCAGTTTTTCCAGGCGCAGATTTTGTTCTGCATTCTTAAGATTGCATGGACAAAATGAAGAATGCTAGTTTTTGAGCATTCTTGGCGTGGTGGATAAGCTTAAGTGCATGGAGTGTAGGACTGTCACCATTCACACACAATTTCCACGAGAGAATTCTGCAACTTTGCTTTCAAGTAATGGGGCAGTTTAACTTGCGCTTTGTTTTAGTAATGTTTGATCCTAAAGGCAGAACCAAACTTGGTTGCCATCTTGTTTGTAATCTTACAACTGTACTTGGATAATGGTGATTACAATCACAGAGGTAATGTCTCTTTCGATCTCCTTCATGCAAACGGTACGGTGGCCACGAGAAAGGGATGGAAATTATTCGCCCTTCCTCCTTTCAGCAGAACACCAAAATGTGCACCGCTCCGCCTAAGCTTCAGATTCAGATAGATAATCTTAATAATAATGTCTGTTTAAGAATATCAATTTATTAAAGATATTTAGTAAAATTAGCTATTTAATATTATAAAATAGTTTGTAAGGGCATAATTTTTAAAAAATTATAAGGATATAAATATTATATTTTTTATTATTTTGTTGAATATTTTTATAAAAATTTATATTTAATTTTACAAAAATTAAATTTATAATTTTAATTAATAATAATAATAATCTAACGAGTTATAACTTATTAGTATTTTTTCGTATAAATAATGTTTTTAAATTTTAGTATAAGCTATATAATTGCATATTCCTTCCTTTGCAGAACAAAATCCCCATGACTATTCGATGTACCCACAAATACAATAGCCGCATCTGAATGTTTCTCACTCGAACCTTCACTGAAATCATTTCTCCTCGAATTCCCGCTTCACCCCCTTTTCCTCAGAAGAGGATCGACCAAAACAAGTAATCGAAGTTTTTCCAAATCCTTCGTTTCTTACCCGTTTATTCTGAAAACAATCAAAGAGATGGATTTATTCTCGTGGGATGGGACACTGTCGTACAAGGAATTTGCAGTGGCAGCGGCTCCTACTTTTGTCCACAAATGGGAACGCCTCAACTCTTCTTCTCCTTCTTGGATTTGGGTTCGCCCTCCCCAAAGCTCTGTTCTTTCCCAGATGGAGGGTTACCTCTCATTGGACAACTTCTGTCTCCTTCCCTCATCGCATCAGGTTCCATATATTTGAATTTAGATTTTTTTTTATTGTTTTGAAACTAAGATTGATTTTTAATATATTTGATGGTTTATCACTTGTTCTGTACAGGAAAGTCTTGTTGATGCAAATCTCATCCAAAAAGAAGTGAATGAGGACGAGACAATTGATGACGATGATGCCACCTTGGTAGATGTTTCATCTTTGTTCTTTGTTTTCCTAATTCTTTTCCTTTTTGCGCTACAATTACCTGACGTGAAACTCTTCGAACCTTAAAGACAGGTCGATTTCTTACTTGTGGAATTTCATGTACTTATTTGGTTGCCGCTGTTTTTGTTCTGTCCTCCTTACTATGTTTATCCTCTTTCTGATCTTCCTGGCAAGGTCCACAGCAATAAAAGCTACGATGGAGCTCATTACTATGATTTTCATATAGTTTATAGTGCTTCATACCGGGTCCCAGCCTTATATTTTCGTGGATATTGCTGTGGTATGCTTAACGTTACTATTCTTTTTAAGTATTCTTGAACATGTTAGAATAGTTAGGCTGAATATGCAGTCAAGGTTGCCTCACTCAAAAATGAGTTCTTGTATATAACACATTCAAGTGTTGGGCTTTTTTCCAATTGAACGGTATATTTTGTTGGTTAATTTTCGTATCGATTGTTTTGAACATACAGATGGTAGGCCTTTGATGTTGAATGAAATTGAAAAGGACCTTCCTTCCTGCTCTGCGAAGGTTTTGTTGGAATCAAAGTGGTCTTTCATCACTCTAGAGGTATATTCATTTCATCTTCTCTTATGTTTTGAGAATGGATATGTTTTCGGCATTCTTAAATTGTTGATTGTTTGGTGGCTGGAGGCTATTGAAATAGATATATTGATTGTAGTTTGGATAGATCAATCTATTACTAATTTATGATTCTCAAACTTTTGGGTTTTTGCCTTTTTTGGGGAATTTAATCGAGTTATTATCCATTGACAACTATTCAGCCTGTGATCTTGTTTATCAGTTATACGAAGCAAATATTTTATGGACTAAGCAAACTTTAGCTTATAAATGTTTAATATGCGTTCTTCAATCGATCAAGATGCTGATATGACGTATAATTTGCAGTTTCTGGTCTGGTAAATAGTAATAGATACATGTTGAGCTTTTATTTCTGTCAAAGCCATGTATGTTGTTGTTAGATTTATCCCATTACTTGTCTAAGCTGACATACATCTTGAAAATTTCAGGAGCATCCATACATGAACAGACCATGGTACAAGTTACATCCCTGTGGCACTAGCGAGTGGATGAAATTGCTTTTCCTTTCCGATGCTGTTATGGCCAAAAATGGACTTGCCATTGATCAATACCTCGTCTCATGGTTTTCTGTTGTTGGGCAGGTTGTTGGTCTTAGAACGCCTATTAAAATGGTGAAAAGCATGCATGATAGTTGATGGAGAAAACTTGCTATGAATATATATTAATAGCCCTACATGATAAGTATATTGCAAAAAATGGGATAGCAGGGCCCCTTGATCTTCATTATTTCAATGCAATAGCGCATCGAACTGGGTCTGTCCTCAAATAATAGAAGGTGCCAAGCTACTTGGATCGGATCCTTTATAACACGGAATAATTCATCTGATGCGTTCCTTACGGGCGTTACATGTAGACGTAACAATGCAGACTGTTTTTCCACTTCAATTCAGTACTCTTTCTTCTTGTTGCTGGGTTATTCGACTGAAGTAAACCAGAAATTCTGTGTTACCCTCAGCGCCCTTTAAAGGAGACTCGATCCAGCCATTGTTGCGAAAGCCAAAGCTCTCAACACCCTTAATAATCTTCTCAAGAACCTAATTCCAACCATATGCATAACATCTCTATTTAGATGGTTGAATTAGGACCAAAATCAGTATGAATCTCTCCATATAATGATTTATGTGTAATGATCATATCCAAAAGCATGTCAAAATATCATGTGTGGGAAGGGGATCATACAAATCAAGTTAAAAGCTTGTTGGCATTTGGTAAGGAAAAGCTACTAGCAAGGAGAGAGAAAAAGCATACCTCCTGATGGACTTCAGGATCCCTTACAATTCCACCACCTCCCACCTGCACAGAAGATTTTGCCTATGTAATTTTTTTAATGACCATGTTTTAGCACATCAAAAGAGTTTAAAATTGTGTAGGTATCTCTTGCTGGACTCTCGGTTCCCAGGCTAGGGGTTGTCTATGGGCAAATACGATTTATACGTATGCTTTGCCAGAAAGGTGGCAGAACTTGACTGCCACATTTAGAAGTAAGCAAGTTACTACCATCCAGAGTCTTTAGCCTCCATTGAACTTCACTGGCTTATGATTACAATTAAAAGGGCAAGAAAAATCTTTACTTGAGATCTTCGAGCTTCAAATTGAGGTTTAACAAGGGTTATCAAAGTTGCATCTTCCTTCATAACGTTAACTACAGCTGGCATGACCTAAATTGGACAAGTAACTGAACATTAGTTCAAGCAGAATCAAATCTACCACGATGGTTACAAACTCTGCCAATAATTTGTGAAGTGACGTAATATTGCATGTATCAGAAGGCGTACCAGGAGGATGGAGATGAATGAGAGATCCAAAGTTACTACATCGACTTTTTGGGGAAGCCCAGAGAGGTATCTTAGGTTTGTTCTCTCTATTACAGAAACACGTTTATCACGGCGAATTTTGTCTGCCACCTGATGTAAGTCATTTGTAGAAGCGACTGTTTACATCTTACACTCCCAGTCATATGAACAATCAGATATTACACACTGCAGCAGGTATAAACTTGCAGTTTTTAGAAACTAGGTTGAGAGTACCTGTCCATAACCTACATCTACACCATAAACATATGATGCCCCATACTGAAGCAAGCAGTCAGTAAATCCTCCAGTAGACAATCCCGAATCCAGGGCTACTCTGCCTACCACATCGACCCTAAGCTGTTCAATTGCAGCTTCTAACTTAAATCCTGCTCTGGATCAGGAAAAGATCAAACGGAATTGTAAATCAGCTAAATGCTGATGCAAACTAATATTCATGCATTGAAAGTGGATGAAAAGGTCTTCTGGGGTCAGTAATCACCTACATACATATTTTGGAACTTCAGCTGTTATCTCTACAATAGCTTTGTTAGAGACAGGTGTCCCAGCTTTGTTCACCATCTTCCCATCCACGAACACTTTCCCTATACAAAAATATGAAACAACAGAAGTCAACTCCCAGAGGTGCTTAGCTGCAAGAAAACTGAGTTGTGCTGAGTCACAGGAACCCTTTATAGTATGAGAAAAATTAAAGGGTTAAAAATAGGGATGTTCTTTATGGTACGGTTATTCTTTAAAATACTCTTATTGTTCAAAGTTATCTAGAAGATCTTGTGGTATTAGAAATACTAAGAACGACCTTTCATCGGGTTCCTATCAAGTATTTTAACATAAACTTTCATGTGATTGAATGTTAAGCATGTGACAAAATATTTCAGATACTACAAAGTGTTTTTCTAAGTAATTTTAAACCATAAGAATGTCTTTTAGAATGAATAAAACCAAGAAGAGATTTGTATCTTTTACCCAAACTTAAATCCAAAAATATACCGGTCTAAGTAACCAATATTGTAATAGTTAATAGTGGTAAATTAGCAGGAAGTCTTGACCTAAACTCTCTTGGACGTTTTTACTTCATATCAGAGACAAAGTAGAACAGCGAATTTTATTATGAAAACAAAGATGATTACACCAATTTAAGAACAAAATTACCTTGCAAAATCCATGACTGGATGAGTGACCTACTGTACTGCTGATACCTTTCAACACATACTTCATCCAGCCTCCTTTTTCTGTAAATGTTTGAAATAAGATTCAATATGAAACATCCATGCATAGACCTACCACTGGGCTTTCGTCAAGTTTTTTATTTTTTGGCACAATGATTGCAAGAAATGTCTTTGACTTCATTATATTTGTCTACATGAGGTAGTGTACAACAGCCACTAAGTTATAATAACGTGATCTAAATTTGGTGCCAGAGACGAAAGAAAAAAACAAGACAATCAAGTCATTAGAAGAAAGAACAATTAAGTTATCAAATGGATCAGAAACACATGCATGGTCACTACAGGAAACACCAACAAGATTGACCTGATAAACTCTCATTTCAAAATTCACAAAGTTCAACTCACCAAGCTAAATCTCATCAACAAATGACATTTTTTACGACCATAACCACAATAATTTAGTAATATGGCTCGCATGTGCGCAAGCATGCTAGGGACAGTCACAATTGTCCAGCTAAAAGGAGATAGTGAGACCATTTTGGAATTCACCAGGTATTGGAACCAAATGTTCTGAAAATTTGAGCTCCAGCAATCTGGCGATGTTAAATAAGCAACAAAATGTAGAAAAAAGAAAACAAGACAGCATCAAAAAACGGCTTACTTCTTGGGTATTTTAATGCTTGCTGCTTTTTTAGCAGCAAATCTTCTGAACATAGAACGCGTATCTGGACCGACCCATCTAACTGAAAAGTCCACGGGATCAAATGATTAGGCCACAATAGACTAGCACAAATTATTGAAGAAATGGAACTTGTATTTTCGTGTTTCGCGCCACAAAACTTCCAAAAAACGTCTGACGGTAAATAAATCGCATTACCACAAAGGCAACCACAAGGTGTTTGTGAAAATCACTCAACGAGAGAGAGAGAGAGAGTGTAACCTGTAGGATTAGGCGCGAGAGGTTTTGACAAGGAAATGGAGGTTGTGGGGGAGCGTAAGAGAGCAGGAAGCTTGAGAAAGTAGAGAGCCATTTGCACTAGCAGTCACCCAATTATGGGTAAATAAATAGGCAAAGTCTGTAATCTGGATACCGTCAAACCTTAACCAACCATAGTAACTCGTCCTCGACAATCATTAGTTTATCAGATTGACCTTTATACGACGTCGCCTTTTATGTTTTCCTTTTCTCTTATTGTAGCGTTGTAGTGTAGTGTAGGCATAATCTCATTTGACGGGATGACATCTTCTGAGCTCATAACTCAGTTCTAATTCTATGCCAGAAGATTTCATCCACATAAATCAGTGAGACCTAGAGAAATATGTGATTGAAATCTTCTAGCACGAAGTAGGAACTAGGTTATGGGCATAGAAGATCTCACCCCAAGAAGCTTGATTATGTTCTTTAATGGGTTCATAGGTGCTTAATCTTGATTATGTTCTTTTCTGGGTTCATAAGTGCTTAACTTGTCCACTCAGCCCACTAAGTTATTGCCTCTATCTATCTTCTTTTCTTATAAGAAACAAGGAATTGATTGAATATATAGAAGAAGGTTTACAGTAGATAGTCTTACAAGGAGCCAATCCTATAGTCTTACAAAGAGTCCATCCTAAAAGGTTGCAGTTTAGACCCGCATACTAAAATTCCCTATTGAGAAAATTGGCAGATAGTAATCTCATAATCCTCTTTTGACACCTATGAAAAGATAGCCAAATTAGGGCTTTCCTCCTCTAGGTTGTCTCCGAAGGCATGCATGATCTCAATGCCTAATAGATGAGAGTTTTGTTGCCTCACTTCTTAATCATGTAGGTCTGAATCTTAATCTTCTTTTTCTTTCACAATTCCTTAAAGATTTCGAGCTTCAAAGGTTCAGATCTTCAAACACACCTCCACACCAGTAGAGCAGGAAGAGAGTTTCTTTCTCTACTACACCACTAAAAACTCCCCACCAAACACTAAAAGTGAGGATCTCCTTCTATTTTAATATTTGGAGGGTCTTTTGGACTTTTTGGGTTGTGTAAAACCTAGTGTTTAGCCTAAATGACAAAAGAACTATATAAGAACATTAAATGATCCTCATGAGACCTAGCCTCCATTTGATAAATTGAGAAAGAGCCTCAGGAAGATCAAGGAGGAGAGAAGAAAAGAGGAGCATTTGTAGTTGCTATTCAACCACTTCAACCCATCCATTTCAAGTTCTTTTCTACTTTCTCTTAATTATTTATTTCATTTTGATATACACTTAGGTTTGAGAATGTTGAAACATGTTATTGATGATGTTCTAATTTCATTGTGGGATATATTCTAGAATCATTTTGTGACTTAATTACTTTTGATGTCAGTGAAATGTTTGGGTATTGTGATATTTATGGTTTTTGCATACTTCAATAATAAATCGAGAGATTGAATTGATAGCAACATGATTAGGTTGTGTAATAAGAATTAATAACCTAATAGATCACATAAGTATCATATCGATAATCATACGAAAAGAGATCTTGTATAAGGACCCAATTATGTAATAAATTGCTTAAGAACTAATTGAAGATGTAAGTTGTTTTTGTTAATTGAGAGATTTCAAAATCAAAATCTTGGATTCAATTAGGGATTATTAATTAGGGAAAACATACATATCGATAATTTATGTATGTTTTCCCATTACTTCATGGCCTGGATTCCTATCAATTCTATATAATGGTGCTAAGAAATGG
>JANJEY010000009.1:13048092-13059521 GCA_024703695.1 Erythroxylum cataractarum
TCTAGGTGATCAAGCTAAATTAAGACTAAATATGCATTTAATCAAGCAAAAATCAATACCACAAAAATTATCCTAATTCAATATCAATCTTAACCTTAACCGAAAAGAAAAATTTAATCACACATATTTATCAATGTAACAAAAATTATGAACATAATATATGTTTGCATTGATTAAAACCACATAATTATAAGAAATAAGAAATAAAATAAAGAAAATAAATTTAAAACACCCTTTCTTTAGTTACTGTAGCTGATGTGACAAATAAAGTTTTGTCTCCTCATGCATGTCCCTTCTCTACTGTTTCTCCTTTCTCTTCATGTTTATTTTTTTAAACTCCAACAGCAGACCTCCCACGTTTCCAAGCCTCTTGTCCCCAGCTGTCCACTTTCTTCTCCTTTAAAAAGCAACTGCCACGTTCCTTCCTCAATCAACAGTTGCGTCCTTCTTCAATCAACAGCTGCGTCCTTCTTCTCCTTTAACAAACAACTGCCACGTTCCTTCCTAAACTTACCAGGCAACTCACGTTGTTTTTCCTTCGCAGTAGCTGCAACGTTCTGTTGATTCCAGCTACTTCAAGTCTTCACGTACAGCCCTTTTAATGCCCCTTCCTGCTTGCCTTCAACGTGAGTGATGAAGAGTCTTCACTAGCAGCTCACGATGTTCATCAACCCACCAGCTAACTTCGTTTGTGGGTAGATAATCCTGGTTTAGTGGGTGCTGCAATGAGTGTTAAAACAGAGAGCTTTAACGTCTACCTTGGTCTCCACCAGCTTAACGTGTTTTCTCCCCTTTAACAACACATACTCTCTCATCTTTTACGCACATACATAGCTGCCTCCTCCCTCTCTTTGCCAACAGCTCACGTTATTTTCTTCTCCTTCTGCTTGTCTTCAACGTAAGTGAGTTCCACATAGCTTCAACGTTTTCCCATCTCCAGTCCACTAGCTAAAATTTTAATCATTCCATGCTTCAGCTGTCTCGTTGTGTTTGGTGTAGAGTGTACAGTGATGATGCGTTGGCTCCACCTCTTAAATCCCCAGCTAATGTATATTTTTTTATCACCAGCTTCTCACGTTGAAGTCTCCAGAAGGCTTTGTCACGTTGCTTCCTTCCACCACTGGCCTAAATTATTTCTCCAGCCCCCATGTTCTTCCTCCTCTGCCAGCTACTCATATGTCTTCTTCCACTATTTCGGCATTTTTTCCTTCTTTGATTGCAGCCAGTGGCTTAAAAATATCATGCGTCCTTTGTTGTTTTTCTTTTTGTCTCAGTACATTAAAGAGTGGGCTACTATTTTTGTGGAATCTGCATGTTCACGTCCCTCTCCTTTCTATCTTCCAAAAACGTTAACGTTTTTATTCATCCAAAGGTGCCTAAATTAAAAGCAAATAATGTTTTAATTAGTACAATTTAAATGTTAAATGGACAAGAGTTTAGCAAATTATGAATCTAAAATTAATATAAAAATGTCCATTAACACGTCTTTGAAGATATATACTGGTTGCTGCGTATGTTAAGATAGATAGCTGATTAACGTGTTTTAATACATGAGCCATGGTGAAGTTATTTGGTCAGCAAGGTGAATATAATCTTCAATGATTTTTGGGGCTGCCCAGAAGTGATTTGAGAAGCCAAGTATTGTATTATTTGATGATTGATTTGAGTGGCTTTGATGTCAGCGTGAATCGTTGATTTAGTGAAGGCTTCATATGTCTCTGAAATATATTTTGCTGGGCTGCGCGATCATTCTTTTGGTGTTAATTTTCTGCAGTCTGCGTTAATTACTTGTGGCAGTGGATTGTGTAATTTTCTTGGAAACTTTGGGCAGTATGGGCAGCGGTGTGACTTGTTCTACAGAAGAATTAAATATGGCGAAAGTTTCCAGCCGAGTTATTTGGAGAAGAAAATTTTATAGGGGAGCTTTCCTTGCCTCAAGTATTTTTGTTATTTAATTTTCAGTTGATTAGATACTTGAGCTATTTTTGTTTATTATTTTCTTGAGTGATTTAGTTATTGTTCTTGTTTCAAAAGAGTGTTGAGAAAAATCCTCTGTTGAGGTTAGTACGAGGCGGTCGTACTATTGGGTGTGAAATTCTTTCACAGAAAGTAAGGTTGGGTGATAGTGTCAAGGGCTGAATAGTGTCGGCTCAGTAAAGCCTTGGGTCAATCTATTGTACTTCGGTGAAAGCTATTAATCTGGGTGAGGGCCCCGCAGACGCAAGAAGTGCTGAACTGCATTACCAAATTTCTGGCATTTTTATTATTTCGATTTTGATTGTTTTTATTTTATTGGTGCCAAAGAAATTTGTGGACAGTTTGTGAAATAATTAACCCCCTTTAGTTTTTCATGAATAAAATGAAATTAGAAAATATGTTATATCGAGCCATACAACTCTCTCACCACTACCTATCTTCCTAAGCTAGGTTGTTTTTTAATTATTCATGGAAAAACAGGCAACAAGGAATCGTTCTTTTACGTTATAATGGACTTATGAAAATAATGGACATAAGAAAATAATGCAAAACATAGTGGACTATCATGTCATCATTTTTTTTCTTTTTTTAAGGAAGAAGAGGATTTGTAAAACACAGTCATGTTTTATATAATAAGACCCATCTCTATTTTTTAAAATTTCAGTCATTATAAGGTGGATCCTACTTTTAAAAGTATTTTAAAATTTTCACGCCAACAAAACATTTGTGACATTAGCAATTATCTTACAGAGATTTAATACCATTTTAAGAAAATTCCATGTCAACAAAACATTTGCCACGTTAGTAGTTAACTAACAGAGATTTAACACCGTTAACAGTCAAAGTTTATTTTGAACATTTTCGAAACTTTATGGTTTATTTTGAATATTTTGTAAACATTAGGAATCATTTTAAACATCCTAAAACATCTAGGCCCAATTCAAACGTCAATGTAAATATTAGGGATAGTTTTTCTCTTTTAGCTTGAATAATTAAACAAGAAGCAATGAATTTGTTGATTACCCTCTCTCAAGACCTAACCAAGTGATTCCAATTAAAATAGATAAGAATTGAATTACAACCTCTTATTCTATCAAAATTCATCCTAACTATCCAATTGGATTTGAAGATATCCTAAGGGTAACTCATAAACAGTTAAGATCTCTCTTCAACTTCATATAAATATGATGTTTATAGGTATATTATAATACCAGCTCTCACAACTCAACACAACATGGATTATTCAATCTAACCTCTTATTTCAAATAAAATATAAAACGATAAACACCACAAAATATATCTTTATTAAATCAAGGATGTAAATTTTAACAAACAATTTAAACATAACCCCTAACATATGTTTAGAAATCCATAGCTGAAACTATATATACCAACTGATTCATCATTGAAAATCAACAATAATAAGAACAAAATAGAATATAGTAGAAGTCTAAATTTTGAATTTTGGATGTATTATTTTTCTTATCCTTGAGCTAGAAAATTTTGTAGCATTGTTCTTCAGGAATTTTCTCTCTTTGATCTCTTCTTTGGTGTTTTTTAGCCACATCTTTTGTCTTTTTCTTTGCCTTTTACACTTTTCGATCCTTCTATGGCTCTTTTTGGGGTTTCTCCACTTATTTTTATTCCCAAGATAGCCTTGAATTATCAAAATATAAAACCTCATGACTTGGAAAAATTGTCTCTTGCACAATCGGCATTTTCTATCATAATCATGCACACCTTACATGATCATGATTGAGAGTTTGCATCTCTCTAGCATTGACTTGCACAATCTTGCAAGTGCACGATTGTAAGCCCTCTCTTTCTCTAGTTTCTTCTATTTTTCTTCAAGTTTCCTATCTTCACTCAGCAACCAAACACATTAATCCCCCAAAACATGCATTAAGATTAGATTCTTTCCCTGATCATCTATAATCAAACAAAAAACACAAGAAAACTTATATAACATAAATCTAAATCATAAAAACATGATTATCACCTAAGAAGACACTTAAAAACGTACTTTAAGCCTATAAAACACACTATAAATAACACCTATTAGTTATTAAATAATGTAGGCAAATAAATTAAGTAATGGGGCTCTTACATCCCACAAAATAAATACCAACATCAATCAAAGATCTAGAGTGTTTTATTATTCCTTACTATATTGTTAGTTTGTTAATAAAAAGGGCACTAGCGGATTTACTTGATATTATTATTTTGATGTCATTTGATTATTTTTTTACAGCTAAGGCATACCTAAAGGTTAATAAGCCTTTTTTTGTGGAAAATAAGTACAAGAAATCCATTAGTTGTAGATCTAGGTTAATGGATGGCTTGCTAAGAATTCTAGCTAAAAGACTCATAAAAAAGTGCTAGTTAGGAAGTAACATAATGATTTAGGTTTGTGTTTCAGTTTATTATATTTAGGATTCTTTATAATTAGTTTTAGAGTGCTTTATTTGATGTTCAATTCTTGTAGTAAAGACATGTGTATGATTTCTAAATCAGTATTAGTTATTGAAATGTATGTTTCACATGGCATTTCTATTATATACACATCTTCCCAATATATGTTAAAATTAATTTTTTATATCAATCATGCCAACTATTCTCTAAATATAATATATTCCAGTGGTTATCTCCAAAGGAAATTTCCATTATGCCTTTTTAAATACATATATTCATATCAAGGCACAAGGCTATTGCCCAATTGAATAAATACACTCACCTAGGAAAAGGAGCACAACCTAACCCAAACATCCTAAAAAATGAGGCTACTACCCTAAAAAGTGTAAAAATCAACTCTACATAAAAACATCTCTTACAAAACTTTCCCACTTACACCTATTTATTTATAGGAGAGGAAACTTCAATTTCCTTTACATACGACTAATTTCATCTTCTATTTATTGCTTTAGTAATATGCTTATATATTTTCTCATATTAAAACCTTATTAGTTTCCACTAATCATTTATGTCAGTTGTAACAGCTATGCTATTGTTTTAATACTTACCTAAACATTTATTCCCACTTATTAAACTCTAATCTTATATAACATGGTGTATATAATAACTAATTAATAGTCAAATATTGAACTCCTAAATGGAGAATTTATATAGAAAAGGTAATTAATTGTAAAAGAAATTTTTCATTAAAATTTTCTCACAACTTCAGCTCATATTATACATGCTTTTATAACATATATTCAAGGATAAATATGATAATAATCTAAAAATAAAAAAATCTATGAATAATATGGCACAATAATTGAATCAATTGAAAATTATGTTCTAACATAAAGATGAGTTTGTATTCAAACGACAAAACCTACCATTTCCCAATCCTTTATGCTTAAAATAGTGTATGTCCCTATGACTAAGGGACACACTCTCAACATGTTTGCCTTCAAATTATTTTTTATTTTGAAGACAATAACATAATGTCACCATTTAGTACACTAACTTCAGAAATGATGAGTATACCATATGTCTTGATAAGAATAATGGTGTCTACATATATCATCTCTTGAATGGAAAATGTATACCAATCATAAACAAAATAAGACATATTATAATTTCTATCAATTTTAAAGAGTATTTTAAGGTATATTAGACTCTTACTATCTTAAATCGATGCATATTCAATCCACTAAATTGTCGTGTGAGTTTATATTCTTAATGTACTGCTTGATCTAGCTGTACCTAGTTACCATCAATCTTCACCCTACCTATGTTTTCTAATAAAAATTTCTCATTATTTTTACTCACATTATTGTCCACTTATTAATATTTCACTTTTCCTTAAACATCTTCAAAACTAGTTTATTATGATGGTAATTAATTGACTTGAAAAGGTTATAGTTATGTAGACTCAGTCATCATAGTTGGAACTTGGTCTTAATATATACGCACAATTTTAAACATAACTCGATGCTTTGGCCTTCCTTTCATTAGCCATTCAATAAAATCAGCGTAAGTTCATGAAAATTAACATATAATTGATATAATTATTTTCAAATCAAACATATGTGATGGCATCAATGAGTTTAATTACTAATTGTTTAGCTCTCATATTGCCTACAAGTTGTTTAAATGGCTCCTCCACATAGTTTTCCTTGATGTTCCTAGAAAAATATCAAAACCCTTCGCTAAACATCTCTCCAATACTCAAAATAATGTTCTAACATTAATAAAATATTGAAATTTACTAAAAACCATGACATCAATCTTCACGAGTCTTTATGCAATACCCTAGTTTGATTATTGTATTGTATAATGCGTTATACATGCATTTTATAGAGTATGCTCTATTTAAATGTATTATTGAGGTTATAACAGGAATTACAGATAACCAGAGATGGTTATAGACTCAAACCAAAAAAATTTTGAAAACTCTAAAAAGCTATGGAATGAGTTGAAAGAGCTTTAAAAGCCCCAAAATATACTTTGAGTATTTAGGTGACACTTTTGAATGAAATTCGGACGATATCAGTGAATAGTTTTTTAGATGAATAGTGAATTCAAGTGAATAGTATTTCCACTTGAATAGTGATTTTGAGGACCCAATCTGAAAATTTGAAAAATATCCAAAATAAGTATTAGAGTCTAATGATACTGAATTGTATAAAAAATAAGGCCGATCAAATGAATTTCAGGAGTTCCAAAAGTTTTGGGTTAAAATACCCTTTTGGAAAATAATGGGTATTGAGGATTTTAAACCCATTCGATTTTTTAAGTATCCAATCAATAAGTAGTGACTGTAATTAGAGTATTTCATGATCAATTTGATGATAAGAAGGTTGTGGAATAATTTCAGGATTTAATTCAGTTTATTGGCAAATTGAATGCATTAAAGGACAATTTGGTCTTTTTGTACTCATTAAGGGAAATTTGGTCTTTTAACATGATATTAGTAGATTGATGAGTCATTGAAGATGACCAATAAGAAAATGGCATGTGTGTGATGAGTCATTAGAGACAACCAATAGGAAAGTGACATATGTAAAGCATTAAAGAGTATAAAAACATAAATTAAGACATAAGTTGATTCATTTAGTGAGTAATCATGAGAGAGCATCATTAAAGAGCCCAAAAACTAAAACAAAATAAGAGAGAAGCAAGGTGAAACTCAACCATTGTTGGAGAAAGGAGGAAAGAGAGAAAAAAGAAAAGAAAAGGAAAAAAAGAAGAAGAGAGAGTTTTGGCTATGATATGGAGAAGTGTTCCAAATAGTTTTTCATGCTCTTCTACCTCCAATCAAGCATCCAACGTGATCCCATAGTCATCCAAGTGAAGAGGAAGAAGAAAATGGGTTGGTAAGCTTACTAATTTTGGTAAAAATTTTGATTTGTTGGGTTATAGTTGAGATTTGGTTTTGATGGTGTGATTTACCCTTTTGATGTGACATGAAGGTTTTATTGCCTTAGAAATGATTTGGAGAAGAAAATTTAAGAAAACCAACGTTTGGAACCTTGGTAAAAGGTGAGATGTATTGCCTATAGTATTTTATTTTTCTATTTGATGATTTAAGATTAATGGATGGCATTAGGAAGTTAGTTTAATGATGAAAGAATGAAAGAAAAACCAGTTTTCGACCAAGGTTAGGGTTTTTAATATGTTATGATCCAAATTTCTATTTTAATGTTTTATGATGTTCATAGCATGATTTTGATGCTAATGAAGTAAAGAAATGAAAAAGAATTTATTTGGAATTAGTTTTGGTTGAAATTCGGCCAAGGGTGCTTAATTTTGTAAAAATTTGTTAATAAAATTTTATGACTTAAATGTGTGCATTAAAATGTCATGGAAGTGAATTTGGATTAGGATTAAGTGTTAGAAATCAAATAGAATTGAATTGGAAAAGTTTAATGTTAAATATGTTAAGTTTAGCCTTAAGGGAATTTTTGATATAAAAGTACGGTTACGATGTAATGACTATGTGAATGTGATTAAGGATAGTCATTAAGTGTATTTATGGTGGAATTATTAAATGAAGTATTGTGTTATTATTTGGAGAAAATTTTAGTACATAAAGTTTATGTGGAAAGTAATGAAGTTGACATGGTTTGTAGTGTATTTGATTGGAAAATGTATTAAGCATTTGAATTTGTTTGTATTAGGCTTTTGGATCCGAAAACTAAACCTACTAAAGGATTTCGAAGTGGTGAAAAATAAACTAGCAAGTTATGAGTGTATTTTAATTATTTTATATGTCTAAATTCTTTGCAAAAGAATTGATGACATATGAGTGTACTTTAAATTGATCTTATGCAAATGCTTTTAAAATGATTTTATTCAATAGTTTTCATTTGATTATGAAATGAATAAATATGTTAGGTTTTATGTGAATGATATTTTACAAGTGAATATTGTTAGCATAAGATTATGCTTTAGCATTATATGAGTTGTAAACTGAATATTTATATTGAGTTTTATGCGAATGAGATTTTACAAATGAATATTGTTAGCATAAGATTATGCTTTAGCAATATATGAGTTGTAAATTGAAACTTAAATTTTGTATGATTGGAAATTACATTGAAATTATGCATTAAACTGAATGATTATGAATCCTCCCATAATTGACTTCGAAAATAAGATGAATTGAAAAAGTATGAGTTGCTTTTGCCTATGACACATTGTTAGGCTCTATACATGTTATTATGACAGTTTACAATGGTTAACATATTACAGGTAAGCGATGTAGAACTAGCTCTATAAATAGTAGTTAACCAATTATAGGTAAGCGATGTAGAACTAGCTCTTTAACTTGTCACGGGTAAGCGATGCAGTACTAGCTACATAACTACCAATTTATAGTAGTTAACCTGCTACAGGTAAATGATGCACCAACTCTGTAAATAACGGTTAACCAGTCGCAAGTAAACGATGCAAAATCAGCTCCACGATTTTATGCCTAATGTACCGTATGGTAAAGAAATTAGTGGTGGGCTATGTTGAGTAAGGAAAGTCATGAAATAATAACGCCACTACTATTTATTTTTTAAAATGATTTGAGGGGTATCGTATAGTACCAATTATTGTGATTGGCTTATTTTTATTATAAAAGTTTGCAGAAAACTTATTGCCACTACTATTTATTGTTTAAGGAAAATGAAAACTTGTATATTATGAGTTTAATGTCGAAAAGCATTTTAAAATAGTATTTTAAAAAATTAAAATTCTTTTTTACGAAATATTATGTTATTACTAAATTGATGATGCACGAATGAATTTTTATGACAAATATTTTACTATGAGCTTTATTGTTGTATAGAACTATTTCAGTTATAACGTTACGAAAACTTTAATTTTTAGTAAAATGATTAGCACTCATTAAGTTCGTTTAACTCACCTATGTTTTTAAACAATCCACCACAGGTATGCATACAGGTGTTGTAGTAATTGGGACTCCAGTATAGGCTTAGTTGTGTTGTCGGGTGTTATTGTGCTTGTGTTATCTGTGCTACACATGTGATATGTTTTAAATTATTTTAGAAAGGGTTCAAAAATGTGATCTTGTAAATGTTTGTGGGACTATAAATACCTTTTACTTAATGAACTACGAAGACTTTGATCCTTTATGATGTTTTTAAACCGTGTTATGTAGGTTTTGGGAATTTGAGAATTTTTTAAAAGCAACCATTATGTTGCCTAAATTTTTAGTGAAATGATTTAAAAAAAATTCCTACTATTTTGTGTGCTTTTAACTTTTAGAATATAAAAGTTTTTTAACAATTGAACAGCTTGACTTTGTGGGAATCATTCAGTTGAGTTAGATATCAATTGGAGAGCTACTATGGGGACACCGAGAAGACTCCACTAGAATTTCGGAAGGGGAACTAGAAATGGGTCCTTTCACTCTAAAATAACAATGAAAAAAATAAAGAAAACCATCTAACTATCAACACCAAATGCTTTGTCAACAAACATAACACCAAGAAAAAGATCACTTAAAAAGAGCCATTTATGTAAATAAAGGGCTAATAAACATTCCTAAAACCACCCATACAATAGTCGTACCTAACATATCATTTTTCAAATAGGTAATATTTAATTCAAAACCAAATAACCTAAAATTTAGATCAATTTACCTATTTGACTGCACATCTAAGGAATTAATATGTAAGAATCCTATAACTTTCTATTAACTAGCTTCATTGCCTTTCTTTCTAAATCTAAGCTTACTTATAGATTATGTGCATCCCATACTTAATTTTGAAGAGTTGATGTTTTTAGTCTCACCTTCAACTTTTTCCTAATGATTTGGCTACTAACTTCGATATCATATGAGCCTTAAATGACATAACTATGCACTTTGCATATGCTCCTTATCAAATTTCATGACAAAATAAACTTCTCTCTTTCACACCATAGCTTAGAACATGCCATAAGAATCCTTCAATCATGCATATGTTAGAAATTATGTTTTGTCTATTCCTCAAATATAAGAACGAGAACTCTAATATAATATATCTATAAAGTTCTTCCTTCGAATCACCTAAGTTATTAAACTTCTAACCAAACCCACAAAATTGTCAAGTCATGCCTTAAACACCTTTGAACTCCAAATATTACCAATGCAATGAGAGAGTGTTGGTAGTCTTTGATGCATAGTAGACATATCCATCCTCACACGCATCATTGTTGCTAATTACAACACTCCATAAATTTGAAAAATATGATTATAGCTTTGGTGCACTACAAATGAAATTAACACATTTATGTAAATTATAAATTGACAAGTCATTCAAGGATAATCACTAAACACTTTCAATTCTCTATTATAGCATTTTTGTTCACAAGATTCTTCATTTCCCATATGTAGAATATCCTTGACATAAGATGTATACTAAACCACTATAAGATAAAACAATTAAAACGATAAGGGTATTGATTACGTACATAAATAGTAACTAGAGAAATGTTTTTTTTTACGAGGTGTTCTAGGCGGGTCTTAATTATGGGAAGATATCTTTAAGCCATTCACACCCAGATTAATCCCTGCTCAAGCCGAGTAGGTCCTTTGCGGGAGGCAAAGCTCTGACTCCAACTTTTAAACGACTGCATACATGAGAAAGGTTCGAACCCGCGATCTCACTTACACCCTGTTTGGAACATAAGGAATTGAATTCATTCTTGTAATTGAATTCAATTCACTTTTTTGGAACAAAAAAATGGCAGGAATTCAATTCATGTGTGGGTTTAAACCCACCTCCCTTTGTAAATTGAATTCACGCGATAAATCACGTAAATTGAAATCTAAAAGTTGTTGGTTTCGTTTTTAACCTTAGAAACCCAATAATACCCACAACCCTATCACAACAGCCAACCCTCTTCTCTTCTTCTCTGACCCTCTTCTTCTCTTCTCCCATGCACCAGCAGAGCAGACCTCCTTCTCCCATGCACCAGTAGACGATCGGCTTCTCCCAGACGACGAATCAGCA
>JANJEY010000009.1:13070950-13087545 GCA_024703695.1 Erythroxylum cataractarum
TGACAAAGGCTTGACAAGTTGTGGTCCTTATAAAATGAAAGAAGATGATGCAGGTGTATAGAAGACCTTATCTCACATCAGGTTTAGCAGGGTTTGCATTGAATGCAATTAGTAGGGCCATGAAGAAGGACCTAAAGGTGCTTAGTTTCTTCGTTTCTATTTTTTTATAATTGGATAGTATGCAAACAAAATAAAAACTAAAAAGAAAGGAAATATGGAGAGGCAGAGAGTAAAAGAGAGTAACAGGTGTACTTAATCATTTTCCTTTTATCCAAATATCTATGGATCTCATTTAAAAGGAAGATATCCTTGACACATATGAGTATTGCAAGTGCAAGTTCCAGGTTTCTAATGAAAACGATATGCATAATCTATACCTAATTTAGTAGTGTACTTCATAAGCTTTATGTAATTTAACTGTATAGAAAATTATCTTGTTTGTTTAAAGCTATATTCCAAGTGTTTCTATAAGTGGATTTAGGAGCAATTTCACCTTGTTGTCTATAGAAAACAAGTGAAAATTTTCATACTAGTTTTCATCTTCAGATGTTTGTATAGTGTTCTGCTACATTTTTGTTTTGGTTTCGTTATAGAAATATGTTGAAGATATGAGGATGGTTCTCTTGGATCAAAATTGGAAAGTCCAAACTACTCTTTGCTGGGGTCAAAGAGATCGTTGGTTGAGCTATGATGGAGTTGAAACCTTCTGTAAAAATTCAGGACATAAACTAATCGAGCTTCCAATGGTAACTATCTAACTTGACGTAAAAAGAACTATCTATTTTTTTTTATGCATTGCATTGTATAACATGCAAATCCATCAACTTTGCACATAGGATAATGATTGCTCATTGTAACGAAAGGAGGAAAGTTATTTGATTTCTTTCCTAATTTTTTGTACATAATAGGGTTACATATAGAAAAATAAATCAAGCCTAATTAGGGAGTGTAATCCCTATAATCAAGCCTATAGTTAGGCTTTGAAATATCCTGTTAGTTACATATCTCTAGAATCTGTAACACTCCCCTCAATTTAGATTTTAATCATCCCCAATTTGTTACAAATATAGTTGACTTGAATCCGTTTGTAGCTTTCGTAAAACTATCTCTGAGTTGTTTTCCAACTTTGACATATCTTGTAGAAATCAAACAAAGTGATAGTCAATCTCAATATGTTTAATTTGTTCATGAAACACAGGATTAGAAGCAATATACATGGCAACTTGATTACTTCAACATAATTTTGATGGAATTGAGGCTTTAAAACCAAATTCAAATAATTGAGATATCCACATTATCTCACGTGATGCTTACACCATAGCTCTATATTCAGATTCTCCACTGTATTTGGATACAACATTTTACTTCTTGCTTTTCCCACTACAAATTTTCTCTAACAAAGATACAATAGCCCGTGGTAGATTTCTAGTCAATCTTAGAACCTGACTAATTAGCATATGAAAATAATTCAATGTGATTGTCCATGATTTCACACAGTATGCCTTTAGATAACATAAGATATGTTGTAGGGCAACCTAATGACGAACGGTTGGAGAAGACATGAATTGACTCTCAACACTAACAGAATATTGTTACATCTCCTAAAGTGCATGAGCCTTTACACATGGGAAGTTCAAGCAAAAGGATCGGGCAACAACTCAATGATTAAGTCAAAGTACTTGGTCTATTTTATTAGTTATTTTGCAGTTATTAGCGGTTAATTATCTACTGTTTTTAGTGGTTAGAAAACTACTTGTAGTCCCTATCTAAGGGATAGTTATGTTCCTATATATATTGAATAAAGACAACAAGCAAGATCAGTTGTCTTTTATCCATAAACAAAATATCAGAGATTAGAGAGTTCTCCCATCACCAATGAGCTCTCATATTCATGAGTAAATTCAACAAGAAGGGAAGAGAGTTTGAAATACACTCAGAGTCCTTATTTTATTTCATTGAACAGACCCATAACTAGATCCTACAGTAGGGGCCTTAACAATTGGTATTAGAGACTACTATGGGTGACCCAAACCATTCAATGTAGCAACAGTTGGATGCATTTCTTGTCCAATACCAACAAGATCAAGAGATGTACATGGAAGAACGAGAATGTGATCGTCATGAATTGCAAGCCCAACTTCAAGAGATGATGCGAGAAGCATCTGACATTACTCGCAATCGTTGGGGACATGGAGAGGGAAGCATCGATCGTGATCGCTCCAATCGCCAGGATGATGGGGGTCTGGAAGGCAGCGGAGGCAGTGGTCCATGCCGCCACTGCAAATTGGACTTCCCACACTATGATGGGTCAACCGACCCGTTATTGTGGTTGAGTCAATGCGATTACTACTTTCGGCATTAGCAAGTTCCACATCATGATAAGTTGAGCTGGTTGCTCCACATTTGGAAGATGATGCTCAGTATTGGTTTTTGAAATTGGAAAACGATCGTCCAGACTTGGATTGGGAGGAATTTAAGGACTTTTGCCTCAGAAGATTTGCACCTTCAAGCAGTTGTAGTACGTTGCGGGAATTGGTAATTGGTTCCACTTCGCCAGACTGGCTCGATAGAAGACTACCAACGTCAATTTGAACAATTGTCTGCTCATGCATCCTTCCTCCGTCTAGATCAAGAAGTGGAGATTTTTATTAGTGGGTTGCAGGATTTGATCGGCGTGGAAGTGGAAGTGTGTCAACCAGAGGATCTCACCATGGCCATGAACTTAGCCCGATTATATGAATGTTGTCGTGGAGCGAGACGTTCAGAAAATATCCAGCAGCCGCAACCACGAGTTGCTTGGGTTAATTCAGACAAAGATCCGTCCTCACGACCAACTCCACCTCAGTATATCAAGCGATTAACTAAAGTCGAAATAGCAGATCGTCGTGTGAAGAATCTCTGTTTTAACTGCGATGAAACTTATTTGCCTGGACATTGTTGTTCGAAATGATTCTTCATTGATGGTCTTGTAGATTTGTCAGAGGATGAATTACTGTCTGACACCGACCTAGATCTGCAGATTTCGCTCCATACTATCACAGGAACTCCAAATCCTTAGAAGATGCAACTTGAGGGCCACACCCACAAAAGGCCTTTGTGCATCTTGGTTGATACTAGCAGCACATAGTTTTCTAGATTCTTCTTTGGCTACTAATCTTAATTTGAATATTGATAAGAAAAATCATCTTCAGGTTGTGGTGGAAAATGTTGAGAAGTTGCAATGTCTTGGACTTTGCGAAAATGTTTGTTTCCATTTAGGAAACCACAATTGTGATGCAGTATTAGATATCAGTTGGCTTGGCACATTGGGACCATATGTGTGGGATTTTAAAAGGTTATGCATGCAATTTGTGAGAGATGGCGTTGACCTCCAATTGCAAGGGCTACAACGACAGGGTCCTTCTTCATTTAATCAGGTAATGCCGCAAGATGACCATGTCACCCACTCAATTCAGCACCTATTAGTGGAGTTTGAGACTCTTTTTAAGGAACTAGTGGGGTTACCTCCTTCTTGTTGATGTGATCACAAAATTACTCTAATAAGCGGAACAGACCCAATTGTTGTCCACCCTTACCAATATCAGCATGCACAAAAGACAGAGATTGAAAAGCAATGTGATGAGATGTTAGCGAAGGGATTAGTACGCCTAAGCCAATCACCGTATTCTTCTCCGGTGTTATTAGCTGAGAAAGAAGAGTCTACTTGGCAATTTTGTGTAGACTTTCTAGGAGTTAATGCAAAGATCTTCAAGGACAAATTAATGCAAAGATCGTCAAGGACAAATTTCCTATACCAGTCATCGAGGATTTGTTAGAGGAACTACATGGTGCTCAATTCTTCACTAAACTTGACGTACAGTCTGGATATCATCAGATTCACATGCCTCCAGATGATGTGGCCAAGACTGCATTCCGTACACATCATAGCTATTTCGAGTTCTTAGTGATGTCATTTGGCCTCACCAATGCACCCTTCACATTCCAAGCTCTCATGAATGACATTTTTCGTCCTTATCTTCAGAAATCTGTCTTGGTCTTCTTTGATGATATTTTGATCTACAACAGGAGTTTAGTAGAACACCTATCTCACTTGCAGGAGGTTTTCTCAATCTTGCACCAAAACCAGCTTTTCTTAAAACGTTCTAAATGCTTTATTGCTCAGACTACAGTTTCTTATTTGGTCCAACAAATTTTTGCTATAGGAGTTTTTGCTGACCCCAATAAAATCAAAGCAATGATTCAATGCCCGCAACCAACCACCATTAAGGGCTTACGGGGTTTTCTTGGATTAACGGGTTACTACCGAAAGTTTGTTAAGGATTATGATAAAATTGTTGCGACTTGAAGATCCATGCTTAAGAAAAACTCTTTAAATTGGACCCTAGAGGCAACTATGGCCTTCGAGCATTTAAAGGCGACCATGACTACAACACCAGTTCTCGCTTTACCAGATTTCTCAATGCCATTTGAGATCGATTGTGATGTTTCGTGGAGTGGTATAGGCGCGATTCTGCACCAGAATGGGCGACCTGTGGCTTATTTTAGTCGATTTGATCGACATTGTCGTCTTCCAGCCTATGAAAAAGAATTGATTGCTTTGCCTGAAGTTGTGTCTCATTGGTGCCCATACCTTTGGGGAACTAAGTTTTTGGTTCGCACAAATCATTACAGTCTTAAATATTTACTGGAGTGGCGAAACTCCACGATTCCACAACAACGTTGGCTGAGTAAACTTTTGGGTTATGATTTTACTGTAGAGTATAAGGTTGGCCGTGAAAACATTGTAGCAGATGTTGTATCTCGTCAATTTGAAGACAATGATCAGTCTTTACTTGCTGTTTCTATGCCTTTATTGACTCTTTTTGATCACATTCGTCAGGAAATTGCTACCAATTTTGAATTACAGCAGTTGATTAGCAAAATTCAGCAAGGGAAGCAGTTGGTCCTTGGAAGTTCTCAGATGGTCTAATTTTTTTTCAAAAATAGAGTTTACTTACTGTCTTCTTCTCCATTATGTGAGACAATACTTTCACTACACAATAGGGGACATGAAGGTTATCAAAAGACTTTAAGGCGTGTCGCATTTGATTTTTGTTGGAAAGGCTTGAAGTCTGCTGTTCAATCATTTGTTCGCACTTATCAGGTGTGCCAACGACACAAAGTCGAGCATCTCCATCCAACAGATGTCCTCCAACATTTATATGTTCCTACTCAAATCTGGTCAGATATTTCAATGGATTTCATTGATGGGTTACCGGTCTCTTGTGGCAAATCTGTTATTCTTGTTGTGGTTGATTACTTTTCTAAATATGCTAATTTATTGGCAATCTCTCATCCCTACACTGTTGTATCTGTGGCTCATCTTTTCTCTGAGAAGGTTTTCAGGCTACATGGATTGTCAAAAACTATTGTTTTCGATCGGGATGTTGTGTTCCTTAGTGCTTTATGGAAGGAACTCTTCTCATTATATGGCATTCAACTCTGTTTCAGTTCTTCTTATCATCCACAGACGAATGGTCAGACGGAGGTTTTCAACCGCACTGTCGAGATGTATCTTTGTTGCTTCACTAGTGATAAGCCTAAGAAATGGATTGGATGGCTTTCTTGGGCAAAATATTGTTATAACACTAGTTTCCATTCTTCCTTGAAGTGCACACCTTTCAAGGTGGTGTATGACCGTCCTCCTCCACGTCTACTTTCATATGTTCCGAACTCTTCTAGGTTGGCTGCTGTTGATCTTTCTCTTCGAGATCGGGATGACATGCTATGTACACTTCGTGATCATTTACTGCAAGCTCAATCTAATATGAAAACTAATTATGATGCTAAATATCGCAATCTGGAATTTCAGGTTGGGGACTTGGTGTTACTCAAGTTGCAGACTCAAGTTGTAGCCTTATCGTCAACTTTTGCTGCGGGAAAGATCCAATCAGAAGTTATCTCCAAAATATTATGGTCCATTTCCTATACTAGCTCGTTTCGGTCAGGTTGCTTATCGCTTGCAGCTGCCTCTAGAGTCCCTCATCCATCCTGTTTTCCGCATTTCGTATTTGATGCCTTACCATTCTCATGAAGATCTTGTTGTTCAGCCAACACTGCCTTTTTTTCCTTCTAATGACGCATGACCCCAACTATAGGCTATTCTGGACCATCGCCTTTTTCATGTTATTTCTCAAGTGTTAGTTCATTGGCAAGGACTATCACCAGCTCATACTTCCTGGGAGGATGTTGATCATAGCCACCAACATTATCCTTTTTTCATGCCTGAGGACAAGCATGCTGTTGGGGAGGGGAGTAATGTTACATCTCCTAAAGTGTATGAGCGCTTTACACATGGGAAGTTAAAGCAAAAGGATCGGGCAACAACTCATTGAACAAGTCAAAGTACTTGGTCTATTTTATTAGTTATTCTGGAGTTATTAGTGGTTATTTATTCTATTTTTTTAGTGGTTAGAAAACTACTTGTACTCCCTATCTAAGGGACAGTTATGTTCTTATATATATTGAATAAAGACAAGCAGCAAGATAAGTTGCCTTTTATCCATAAACAAAGTATCGGAGATCAGAGAGTTCTCTCATCACCAATGAGCTCTCATATTCATGAGTAAATTCAACAAGAAGGGAAGAAAGTTTGAAAAACACTCACAGCACTTATTTGATTTCGTTGAACAGAGACCCATAACTAGATCCTATAGTAGTGGCCTTAACAAATATGCAATCTCATGAAGAGTTATTATAAGATAGTTTAATCTTTTAAACCCATATTTTATATTTCTCAGGGCCTTCAAGCAAGTATACATCTTTGGTGAGTTGTAAATTAGGGAGCTTTGGAGTATTGCATGGTCTTGCTCCTAACTTTTCAGTCTCAATTAATAGATCAAGTACATATTTCCTCTAAGACAAGAAAATGCATTTCTTGCTTCTTGTCACTTTTATTCTCAAAAAATACTTTAAAACTCCTAAATCTCTCATTTGAAATTGACTGTAAGGAAATGATTTTAAAGATGAAATGCCCATAGCTCTAGTAATGACAATTGATCCACATACACAATAAGGAGTATAATGTCAGATGCAGATTGTTTATAGAAAACTGAGTCAAAAAATTTACTCTTTATTCATTCCAGAAATTTCTACTGTTTGACCCAAATTTTCAATCCAAGCATAAGGAATCTGTTTTAAACCATATAAAGAGTTCTGAAAATGACAAACTTTCCCATAATCCACTAAGCAACAAACTGAGGTGGTTAGTTCATATACAATTCCTCTTAAAGGTCATCATGTAAGAAGGTAATTTTTTTGTCTAATTGATACAAGGGCCAATCATAAGTAGCTACTGGAAAGGTGAGAAAGTATTAGAATAATCTACACCATAAGGCCAAGCATAGCTTTTTATCACATGCCATACTTTTAGTCGAGCCACTAAACCATCAGAATTGACTTTAGCATCTAAAGTATTCATCTCCTCAATAGTATTATGCCAACTAATGAGATAAGGTTTCATTAACTGATTTTGAGAGAGTTAAAGAGTCACATAATCAAGTGAGGTAACAAAAGAATAGGAAGAGGTAGACAAATGATCATAAGAAACAAAAGAGAAAACAAGATAAGTGACTGGCATTTACCTTTGCAAAGAGCAATTGGGAGATCACCGGGTGTTAGATTTGATGTCAAAGAAGAGACATGTATCAATCTTGTATTAGGATGATCTCGTCTTCTAGAATAAGCTAGGCTAATTGGTAGTGGTTTTGATTGTGTATGTATGATAGTAACATTTGTGCTTTGGTAGATGTGCTTGTAAACTAACTGATCATCTTGTTCTGCATAGATGGAAGAAGTAGGAAAGAAAATAATTTGTTTCCAAAAGGTGATATTGGTTAGCAAAAGATATTTTCTAAGATTTGGATAGTAGCATAGATGCTCTTTTTGTAGACGAGAGTAGCCTAGTATAACATTTTTTTACAGATTTAGGATCTAACTTAGTGACTTAAGAATAAAAATCACGAATAAAACAAGTACTACTGAATATTCATAGTTTAGAAGAAAAAAAGAATATTATAAGGAATCTCAACTTCAAAATTAGATGAAGGCATATGGTTGATCAAAAAGTAGGTTGTGGAGATCACATCGGCCCAAAATGGTTTGGCAATGTGCATTTGGAATAAGAGTGCTTTGGTAGCTTCAAAGAGATGATGTTTTTTTTTATAGCTAAGATGTGTCAACATATGAAGATTGATGAAGAATGTCATTTTGGATCATACGGGTTTAGAACGATGTGAACAAATATTTGACATTATCAATTTTCAAAGTATGGATAGAGATATTAAACTTTGTTTTTATTTCAAAACAAAAAGCAATAAAATTGGAAAATAATCAAAAACAATTTTTTATTAAATAAAACCAAATCACACTAGAGAAATCATTAATAGAAGTAATAAAATATTGAAACCCAGTTTTCACAACAAGACTTGGACCCCAAACAGTAAAATAGACTAATGCGAGAGGAAAACTAGCTCGTTTAGGAATCCAAGGAAGTGAAGACAGACGATGATGTTAAACTGATAAGACTCACAATGTGAGCAAGATACATTATAAAATTCAAGATATAACTTACAAAAAAGACGTTAAGAGGGATGTTCTGATCGACAATGAGCTTTAAGGAGAATTAAGACACTTGAACAAGCAATGGTTGTAGGCACCTAGTTATCCAGAATGTATAGTCCTCCTAATTTAAGCCTTTACCGATAATTTTCTTTGTCATAAAATCCTAAATTAGCAATAGCAGTGATAAGGGGAAATGAGTTTCTTAATGCTTGTTGGTACTGAGTGAATTTAGCAAATTCATCAAGTTTTTTCAGTGGATGAGCTAGGTAGAATATTAATAGTTGCAACATGAGTTGAATGAGATCTTTTTATATTTATTTTGTAACTTTTGGCACGTGCATTTAGTATGGTCTGGCTCATGACAATATTGACAAATAATTCCTCCTATATAGTGATTCTTGTTGTCCGAATTTCCTGTTCCCCTAAGAATTTCCTGTTCCCCTTTGTTGTTATTCTTCTGAGATGACTTACTAGTGTCAGATCCATTATTCTGACTCATAAAAGCACAAAAGCTCTAAATATTAATGCAACAAAGGCAATAATATTTGTGTGGGTTTTCGAGTAAAGACCTCATGCAGGGAAGAGTTAGCATTAGAAAGAACAGGTGACTTAGCAATCTCAAACTGTGAGTTATGACCACTCAAAACCTCATTAAATCATCTACTCCCGTTGAGCTTGTTGGACTTTAACATTAAGATTAAACAGTAGCAAAACATTTAATTTTTCTTACATCTTTTTAAAGTTCATAAAATATGCTTGAAGAGATTGGTCTTGTTGTTCATTTTGGTAAAATCCTTTACTCACTTCATAAATACAAGCACTATTGTCTTTTACATAATACAAAAATTCTAAATAATCTATCAATTCATTGACATACTCACAGTGATTAATCAAATAGATGACCTGGTTGTCAATAGAGTTCCTTTTTTGAAAAAATAATCGGGCATTGTCTTGCAGCCATTCCTTGTGAGTGTGGTTTGATGGTGGTTTATCAGTGAGGTAATGATCTTTAGAAATAATTGTAATGTAAATCAAAATTGTCTTACACCAATTCAAATAATTGTGACCAGTTAGTTTATGTTTTATGATTTTAGACATCACAGGAATAACACCAGTCATAATAGTTTATGTTTTATAATTTTAGACATCACAGGAATAACACCAGTCATAACTAGGTGCTTTTGTTGATCAATCATACAGAAAAAATGATCAAACCAATCAAGGGTACCCAAACAAGTTTAAAGACAACTAAAGATGCAATTGGTCCTTAGGTAAACCAAAAATTGATATTTAAAGCGGTCAATTCCTTATGCTTCTAATCCAAACAAAACCACAGTGTTCATGTTTGGTTTGGAGTGAAAGAGCTTGAGAAACTAGCAGTCTCCAATAACAAAACCAATAATATCACCCAAGACACAATGTAGTAGAGACGAGTCACCTAGAGCATCACTAACACCAATACGTGTGGAACCTTAGAGAAGGACTGAGCAAAATCTAGCACACAGAGGTGATGGAGAGGAAGAGTGTTGCAATTGAAGAAGTTGACGGAAGGACGAGACAGCGTTGTGTGTTTTGTCCCGTGTTGACACGTGGGAGAGGAGACATAAGTTTCAAACTGCATGTGAGGCTCACATGCAGGGCTTTTGGTGACTAGTCTTTTGGGGGAGGCCGGTGGGCTGGCTACACTCCTAGTGGTGCTAATTGTGAGGGCAAATGGTCACTTAGGATGATAAAAAGGAAAAAACTGAGAATAAGGATGAAACTAAGACTTCTATTTTCTGGGTAGAACAAAGGCTAAAAGTTCAAATAGCCAAAGATTGGCTCTGATACCATGTAGGGAAAGGAACAAAGGAGTGGCATAAATATATATGAGTAAATCAAAACTAATTAGGGAATGTAATACTTATAATTAAACCTATTATCAGGATTTGAAATATTCTATCAATTACATATCTCTAGAATAGGTAACACTCATCGTGAACAAGGAATTTTATCCTCACTAATAATAATGCCCTTCTTTGAGTGGAGTTCCTTCTTTGCAGCTTGTAACTGGCATTGGGTTCTTCACCTAAAAGGAATGACGTTCAATATGTATAATTTGAAGTATTTGATTTGTGATACATAATGACGTAGTACCAAATTGAAATGATTCACTGACTCAAGCTTTTGAGTCTAAGGACGTAAACCTGCAGAGCAGAAACTATTCAAGTGCAGTCAGACAAAAAGAAAGTAAATGAGAGACCTTTTGGATGGTTCTCTTCCATTTCTCTATGTTTATTTGCTTTATTTTTCAGTCAGTTAGCTACTTCCAACATGTTGGAGGCATGTTAGCCACTGCAGGATCTGTTACTAGACGTAACAGTTTCCTTTATTAAAGTTAGCTTCACCATAAGATTTGTCACGGGCAATTGCCCTGGAAATTTTAGTTTTCCTGATATAAACATCCCTATTCTTGATATTGTTGGAATCCTTTCTTTATGCTTGCTGAATTACTTTATACTGATATAGTTTCTTCAGACTGTACAAAGACTTTGTTTAGGATGGGAACATAACTTGTAGACATATCCACTTTCTGAAAATATGTCGGACAATTTCATTTTGAAGGCAGGGCATCACGTGCAGGAGGATTGTGGTGAGGAACTCGGAGAAATTATTTCTGCAGTAATTAGCAGAAAGAGGTCATTCTAATGATGTGTTTGATATTAATCGTTGCAATCAGTGGTGAGAGATGGATACCCATTTGTTTGAGGAGGGCTCTGTTAGCAGTTTTATGCAATTTACAATGTCTCTTCTTATTCTGTGACACAACTAGATGTCCCTTGGAGTGTAATTTGTTTTCATCATTCAGCCCAATGATTGGTGTATCAGGCTGCAGAGTTTGGAAGGATCAAACTGTTTCAATATTTTTCGGTTTATGGAACATAAATGATTTAATGGAAGAGATTCACCCAAGGAGCTGGGAAAAAATTTCACCCGGTCATTCCCTTCTATTGACTGATTGTGATATCTTGTCTTTTTCATTGAGTGGGAGATGGGTGGTGTGATATACCTTTCGGTTGATATTTGAATTGCAAGATTATGTCCCATCTTTTATTTTCCAACTGAATTGCTAATTACAGTAGAAAGAATGTAACTCAATGGCATCAGTAGTCTATTTAAATTACAGAAGAGCACTAATCTGTTGTGTCATTTTTAACTGCATTGTTCCACCTGTCTTTGAAAATTCCAAGCTCCAGGGATGACCACCTTCTCACCTGCAAAATGCAATTTGCTGAAGCGCCGAGATGAACACTTGAGGCCTGGTTATGATACGTGGGACCCATCACAATTTTAGGCACATCCTGTAGCCTTTATGTGCTGGTACTTACTCTAGATTGCAACAACTTGACAATGAAACACCAAATGATGTCATTTTTTTAACGTTAAAAGCAGCCCTTTCTTCTTCCTCCCTATTGCGTCTTCTCCTCAGGTGATTTCTGCTCTTCCGTTTGTCGTGTGTCGTTGGCGTTGTGGTCATATTGTGCTGCGTCCGAAACTCGTCCTCTTCTCTGACCATTGGAGGTATACATGTTCACTGTGGATGTTTGTGTTTATTTGATTTGTTTCGTATGTTTTGGTATTTTGTAAATGGATAAGAACATTAAAGTAGAAATGTTGGTGATAGAAGGAAAAAAATGTGAATTTGGTTGTGTTATTGGGATGATTGTGTGATGCCTAGAAGGTGTTTGATGAAATGCCTCTTGTTTGAAAAAATATATTTGAGTGAAGATGAACTTTATTTGTTTAAATGTTATCTTATCAAGATTTTTAATTAGCTTATATAACATTTGATGCTTGTGTATAACCTAGAAAAATGTTAAAACACTATATTTAACCCATCTAAGTGGTTACTTAGGTCTTTAAAGCTTTTGTAAATTTGAGAGTCTAAAATAAGTGACATTATAAGTGTGTTAGCAAGTTAAAAAATTGAAAGTGAAAATGTCTTAGATTTTTTAGTTTTACATTAGGCTTTAAGAAATGACAAAGATACCTAAAGTTGTATCGTAATGCTTAAAAAGAAGGAACAAGTATGAAGTGATAATTTAATGCTTGAAAATAAATGAAATTCAATTTTGTTTAATTATCAAAGATAACTAAAGATAAACCTGAATGAAATAATCTCAAACAAAACAAACCAATACGAAAAATGAAACTACTCATAAAATACTTGATATATTTAGTAGACAAAAACATGGATTTATATGGAACAAGACACGGCAAGTTTTCTAAATTTAGACATTTACGCTTGATGCTAAAAGTTTGAGAGATTTTTTAAACATTTTAAGTGGACTATCATAATTTGACTCCTTTCCAAGATTCCAAATATGTTTTATTATTTTATAAAGTTCTTTTCTTAAGCCATTTTATTAAGAAATGATCCATCCTTGCTCCTCACTTTCAACCTTAATAACTACGACGATTGAGAATTGATTTTAATAATAAAGTCTATCAATCAAATTTAAGGGAAGATGATAAAAACCTAAGGGTAGTCCCTATAAATAAGAACCCTTCATACCTATGGGACTTTCCAAATACACAATCCACACATGCTTTAAACATATTATCAAAATCAAGATCCTCAGTATATACATCTCTAATAAACTCAGAACCCATAATTTAGTATGCATAATACTCAATAATGCATGTATCCTAGAAAATGTATTAACTACTATATTTTCCTTAACCTACTTTTACCTTTAAAACATAAGGAAAAGTCTCAATAAACTTTATATAGTTGGTATGTTTCTTACTCAACTTAATTTAACCTTGGCTATATTTAAAAAACTAATAGTCCTTAGGTATCAAAACTCCTTAGTGCATAAGTAATGTTGCCAAGTCTCTAAGGCTCTCACTAATGTATACATATTTGCATTTTGAGTCAAGGCAATTTAAAATTATTCCATTAAGCTTCTCACTAAATTATGATATCAATTTTCTATTTTTGTCAAAATAGACCGAATTCCTACACCTGAAGCATTATACTTCTCTCAAAGTTGTTGAAAAAGTTAGACAAAGCAAACAAAGGAGTTAGATTGAACTTATCTTTCAACAGATTAAAGACTCTCTTTTGATATTTACTTCACTTAAATTCTACACATGTTGTTACTATCTATGTTAAAGGTGCATTTATTAAGCTAAAGTGTTTAACAAATCACCAATAAAAACTAGCCAACCTATAGAAACTCTTAACATCACTAACAAATTTGGGTGTTGACAACTCTCTAACAGGTCTCACTTTCTCCATATCTACCTTTATTCTGTTTTCACGTACCACATAACTAAGAAATATAACCTAATTACGACAAAAAGTACACTTCTTTAAATTTACATACAACTTTTATTGCTTAAACACATGCAAAAATGCTAAGCATGTTCATCTAAGGTATAATTTTATAGATAAGAATATCATCAAAGTACACAACTACAAAATTACCTAAAACTCTTGCTAAACATGATAGTTCATCGTCCTTATGAAAGTGCTAGGTGTATTAGTCAAGTCAAAAGACATTACTATCCATTTATACAATTCATGTTTAGGTTTAAAGGTAGCTTTTAATCCATCTCCTTCTATAATGCTAATTTCTTTTATACCTAGATTTAAACATATATCAAATGCTAATTTCTAGGTTTAAATCAATCTTTGAGAATAAACATATATCAAATAACTCATCAAGCATATCATCTAATTGAAAAATATAATATCTATATTGTACAACGATTTTTTTGATAGTGCATTAATCCAACATATTCTCCATTATTCATACTTCATTAGTACTAACAAAACAGGAACAAAACATAAGCTTAATCTTCGTCTCACATTCTCTAAGAGTTCGTCTACTTGCATATACATCTCTTTTTTCTATACCAAGTTTATTATATACATTAGTCAGTGTAACATCCCATCACCGATGGGGAGGGTAGAATGGTAATTTTGAGGGGCTGATGAGCTTTAAAAATTGTCTTTACATGGTCATGCATAATCTAGCATCCACATACTTATGAATAGTAAATTTTGTACATAAAAAATGACTGTACATGCATTCATGATATTTCTCGGTATAAGTGTGAAGAAATGTGATTGTAAATTAATGTGATTTGTGTGTGTGAAAAAAATTGGGTTGGAGAAGGTCATTGTGACTCTTGAATTTTTGTAGCATTTTAGAAATTGTTTTTCTAAAGTTTCGGTATAATTTTCGGACTAGGAAAAATGTCAAGTAGTAGACTGACTGATTATTGATAGTAAAAAGTACTGTCTAATGGCACTGAAAATTAGATACATGATTTTAGGATTTATTAATTTTGAGCCATTGAAATTTTGGGGAGAAATTGGACTAAAAATTGGAAGTGAATTGAAAGGAAATGAAGTGAGTAATTGAGAGGTTGACATGTGGCAAGTGACATGTGTCACTTGCCTAACTTGTTGGACCCCGTCGCTGAGGCCCAACATTCGGACCACACAAGCACACATAAGCATAGAGGACCCAAAACCGAACACAAACCAACCACAATTAGAGGAACTTTTAATAGAAAATTTTGGATTGGCTTGTTAAGAAAATATGTTCCTTACGCTCTCACGGTTCCAACGCCACTGAAAACGCTCAATTTGGATTTGAAATGAAGAAGTTATGGCAAAAATGTTATTTCAAAGAAAACAGCCAAAATTGAGCACTACCGACTTCAGGTCAGAATTTGAAAATCTTAAAGGCTTAATTGCCGATCAGTTCCTTCATAAAACTTGTAGGTTTATGTCTCTAGTTTAATTTAAAACAATGATCGCTTTGATCGGAGCTCTATAGCTCAAGATATCTCAAAATTAGTAAAGTGTATTCGGACTTAATCAGCCGACCTCCACCTGTTTCAAACCACCTTTTTCAATTTAAAAGCACTACTGGTAAAATAGGTGTAGAAAGATAGAAAATTTTCTTAGGAATTCATCACTTTGAAAATGGGGTCAATCGGAGGTCTATACAAAAAGTTATGGACAAAAGAAGGGAGAGGGGTCGGTCGGCCAAAACCGACCCCCAAACACGCTAGGTCGCCCGTGCTGGGCGAGCGCTATCGCTCGGCACATTGCCGAGCGCTGGGTGCTCGCCCGCGCTGGCCGAGCGCTGGGCGCTCTTGGGCCGAACGATCTGCCCAGCGATCTGACCTATCAGACTTCTAATCTTAATAACTTTTGACTCCGAGCTCCAAATTAGATACGGTTGGAAGCGTTGGAAAGCTCAGAGAAAAATCTACATTTTTCAAGAAGAACTCAAAGACAAGCTCAGCCACTAAGGGAAACAAAATTTTACTCTAAGGCCGATCGACTAGCTCTCTACAAATAGTACCAGAACTTACAAACTCCATAACTTTTGACCCAGGACTCCAAATTAAGCAAACTTCGTGTCTATAGAAAGGTAAAAGAATTATCTACAAATTTCATGAAGATTACCGACCTATATTCCAACTCTATAAGGGTAAAAAGTGGACTCGAAACTTCAACCTAAGATCTGTCAATTTGACAGCACCTGCATTTAATTCTAACGACTCACACCTACCAATTTAATACATCATGAATAACTCATAAAACCTCCTGGAAGAGCTCTACAGCTCGCCTAACAAAATTTAGGAGTCATAATAATCCCAGATGACCTATATTAACCCATAAACTACAGAAAACACAACATACCCAGAAATCACCACATGAGTGCATCAACCCAGAAATTTCAGCACTACAACCCACTTCAACAAACTCACATGAAGAGAGTACTAAAGCTCTCCTTCTCTTTCCAAATCATAACAAAGTTCAAGCATGGCTTTAATTACATATCAGCATATCCATTAACAGTCAAGTACAAAATACAAAATGTGTGAGATGCTCCATGTTCGATATGTTTATAAGCTAGTTACTAACTTAATACAAAAGTGACTAAATTTCTTGGAGTGATGCCCGATGCCTTGCAAGGTTCAGC
>JANJEY010000009.1:13098003-13118818 GCA_024703695.1 Erythroxylum cataractarum
TATTAATATGATTTTAAAAAAATGGAAAAAATAATAATAAAAATAATAATAAAAACGTCGCGGAATACATTCTGTGACGTTTCTAAAAATGTCGCAGAATGTCTTCCGCGACATTTTTTAAAAAACGTCACGGATTCCTATACATTTTGTGACATTTTAAAAATATCGCAGAATATTAGACAATCCGTGACGTTTTTTAAAACGTCGCGGATTGTTTAACTTTTTTGGGACGTTTTACAAAACGTGGCGAAATGTTTGCATTTTCTGCGACGTTTTTTATAAAACATCACGGAAAACTTTTGCCTATATCACATTTCGCGACGTTTTTTGTGACGTTTTTAAAACGTCGCAAAAGGGCTTCTTTTCTTGTAGTGTGTGTATGTCAAGTCGTGGAGACTTGAATTAAAGGTTCAGCAGAAAAAGTTGAGATAGCTCTAAATGATGCTTTCCTCACGCTTTCTCTCCACAGAGTTCAGACAGATAAACAGGAATTTTGCTTGCTTAATTGATTTTACATTTCTCGTGGGGCATGCACAACTTAGTCACAAGTGGGATTACTAATGGACTGAGTTGGATATAGCGGGCTGAGTCGTATGTATAGTCTTTTTTAAATTTTGATTATAATAATTTTTATTTATGAATTTTTGGTTGCATTAAGTCTAAGCTATAGATTATTTTGTCTTCTAATTGTAAATAATTAAAGGCATATCTTAGTATTTTTTTAAAATATAAATTGAACTATATTAAGCAAGGTGATACCCTTGTCTCTTAAATTGGTCACCTGAAGCTAATTGGCAGTACTATGTATAAGTTCATAAATCTTCAAAATAAATTATGGATATAATTATAAAATATTAATTTATTAACTGCCAAGTATTTTAATTTATTTTTATAGATTGATATGAGGAGTAGTAGATGCTGTAATCATATATATGAATAAATGAATGCATTTTGTGCCACAATACCATATAAGGTGTTCTCAGTTTTTCCTTTAACTACGAAGACTTAAGGCTTTTCCCTTACTTTACGTTCCAACATACAAGTAAATTTCAAATTTGTACTTTGACTTATGGGAACTAAAAGTATGTTCACGGTAACTAAAAATTAAAAAATATTCAAACTTTTCTTTTGAGCTTTATTGAGAATTATGGTCTCAACATTAGCTAGGTAACACCTCACCTAGCTAATGAAGTGTATTCATGACATGGTTTATAAAAGTACATGTGATATCTGCATGAAATGTTAAAGAATTATGTATCTTCTCATTGATAGTATAACATTTTGTTTCCATACAAAGGGTTAAACCATAGAAATTGGTTCATGTAAGATCAATCAAAGAAATTAGGAAAACACAATTCTTGCTCATGCATTATATAATATGCATATACACGTAAACAGTAATTTTTGCACATGAAAAATAATTGTACATGCATTCATGACATTTACCGGTATATTGTGAATAAATGTGTTTGTAAATTAATGTGATATGTGTGTGTGAAAAATTGAGTTGGAGAAGGTCAGGGTGATTCTTTAATTTTTGTAGAATTTTAGAAATTGATTTTCTGAAATTTTGGTGTAATTTTCGGACCAGGAAAAAAATGCCAAGTGGCAAAATGAGTGTCTACCGATAGTGAAAATGAATGTCCAATGGCACCGAAAATTTAGATGCATGATTTTAAGATTTATTTATTTAAGCCATTGGAAATTTGGGGATGAATTGGAGTAGAAATTGGAGATAAATAGACTAGCTCTTTAAAAGAGCTAATTAAAGATCCCAAAAAGATGACAAATGGCTTCCACTATCAAATTTTGCCCTAATTAAAGACCATTTCATGGTCTTTTATTGTCCATTGACGATACTTGCTTCCCCTCTTCATCTTCTTCGATTTTTGTTTCCATCTTTTTCTCCTCTACTCACAATACTCTTATAACCCACCCATCAACATGGAGTTTTATATCATCTTTCACCTACCCTCTCTTTCATCCTCACCTAATACTCATCCCTACCACCTTTGGAAGAAGATGGTCATATATGGTAGTGGGAGGTAGAGACTTTGGAGTATTGTTGAAGAATTGAAGAAGTGGAAGTTTAAGTAGGTGAGGATTATGCTTTATGTTATAATTTGTTAGTTTAATACATTAATTGTGATGTCTTGTGACTTAATTTCATGGGAATTGTGTTTTGAAATATGGGAAGTATATAGTTGAAGAATGTCGAAAAATAGGTTTTTGGGAGGTTTCTGGACATGTTCGCCGCGGTAAAATCCTGTTTTCCTGCACAGACATATTTTTGTATTTTGGACATAACTTTTGATGTAGATGTCCAAATGAAGTAATTTTTGATTCATTGTAAAATAGAGACATAGGTATACAAGTTTTATGAAGAAAATAAGTTTTAATTCAGTTTATAAATATCTCAATTTTTGGATGGAATTTGAGTATAGAATATAGTTTCAACATAAGGATAGTCCCAATATGTTTGGAGTATAACTTTCGGATTTCTAAAACAAATTGAGTGATTTTAGTGTCTATGGATTCCTACTGCATAAAGGAATTTTTTTATCATGGAGAGGTTGCCTAGGTTACCCTACGTGGTCTAGCTCATCGATCGGGAGTAGTAGACCCGAAAATATGGTTTTAGAAAAATTACAATAAGCATAAATTGCGAGTTTAAGGATTTTAGTGCGGCTAAACCCTAGGCATACTTGAGTTGTGATATTGGAATGGTTTTTAAGATAAAATTTATAGATTGATACCGAGATAGTCATGAACATGCATCGTACATATATGTGCATCAATGATCATAATTGTGCAAAATTATTAATGTGTGTGCAATGTATTGAATAAATGGGTTGTGCAGGCTAAGAGTTCACAGTCAGGCTTTTTCAGAAGTTGGAAGCAATGCTAGTTTGGAGCGTACTATGAGTAGACCGAGATGGTCTCATTTCAATTAGTTGTTCTGTTTTTTTTTTAATTTGTATTGCTTTACTACTAAAGGTTTATATAAATGGTGATGGATTGTGTGTTGATTGTGGATTCCGGATAGAAGGTCCGATGACTGAGTACTGTGGAGCTATGTATAGAAGTACTACTTGTATGTGAATTTGAGAACTACTTGCTTATGATGTGATAAATTGTGACCCATGCGTTGAGGGTAATATATATACTACTTAATTGTAACATATGCATTTCATACATTAATGCATACTCAGATAATGACAGTTGTGACCGGAGCAGTCACTGATTAGAGCTAAAGCTCAACGATTGTTCTTGCGCCTCAAGCCCCATATTGGGACAGTTCAGGCGCTCGGTCACAACACCGTAATAAATTGGAATAGTGTCACATGAGCATCTCATAAGCATTTGATTAAATTTACTTAATTGAGTGAAAGGCGAAATGACTTATGCTTATGTGAAAAATAAAAGTATTGCTTATGTGATCATATGATATTTTTTATCAATATGAAATTATGAAATCATTGTGATGTGATTGATATGTGTCGGACTACGGTCCGATAATATGTGAAAGTGAGTAGATGTGACGGATGCATCACATGGCATAAGTGCATGACATATAATGGCTGTTGTGACCAGAGTCGTCACCGATCAGAGCTTTAAGCTCAACGATTGAAAATGAGCTTCGAGCTCATAAGTGATTCAGAGCCTCAGGCTCAACGTTTAATGAGCCCTGTATCCACCAACAAATAAGGGACAATTATTAATGATCCCTATAAGGGACAGTTTAGGCACTCGATCACAACAAAATAATAAATAAAAAGTGAGTCTCATGTGCATGTATCGAATATGAATAATGTGAATGTGCAATTCTGTAAACGTGTGAATGTGAAATATTGTGAATGTGCACTATGAAATAAAGTGAGATGTATGAAAATTGTGTTATGTGACTGGGTGAACCATTGATAATGGTCACTCACTGAGTTCACAAAACTCACCCAAAATTTGCAATTATTTTTCAGGACTCAGAAGAATACCTCATTAGACAACGGGTGTATGGCAACTGCATGCGAGTGAGAGAAGAGGTCGGGGATAAGTTCGCGTCTGCATTAGTTTCTTCTTCTTATTTATGTATAAATTGTGTATTCCAAAATGTGTATAAATGATTAATTGATTTGTGTTATGAAAGGGTCCACGTGGTCATTGAAATTATTATTGACTATATGCGACAATTGCCTTCTGCATGGTCTGTGTATTTGTGAAAAAAAATTATACTGAGTTTAGTGATGTAGCATGCCACCCTGGCGGGGCATGGAATCGTATATCACTATCGATATCGGGTTCGGGTCATGCGGGAGTGGGGTGTTACAGTCAGTTTGAAATCTAAGCTTTTGAAGTACAATCAATTTAGTACTCAATCCATCTCACAAGGGCTAATCTATTCAAAATATCCTCTTGAAAAATATCCTCAAATTCCTACCAGAAAATACACAAAACTACTAGGTAAAGTAGCATTAGCATTGATATCATAAGAAATGAAAGTCTTTTGTGTACATAAGAAAAAGCATATAACGCTTGGCCAATTATGCATCTCTCACATCCCTTACTCAGACTACTAAACTTACACTTTATCTTTGTATTTATCTCTTATTTTTTCTTTAGCAGCTATTCAAATAACATTAATTTCCTTTTATTTTTGACAATGTCAACAATGATTTTACACACTTTTTAATCAAATTTTTATCAGTTTCTATATTTTTCATTCTAGCTCTGTTATCATCTTCCTTCACGTACTTCAGGAAGATCCTTCTGTGCGTTAGTTGAGGTTAGTGATTTTGTTAATTACTACGTTTTTGTGAACTTGGTTTAATTTGGGTAGTTGTTTGCGGTTTGAACTTGTTGCATTTTTTATGTAAATGATCTGTACTAACTAAAACTTGTTTGTGGTATGAACTTCGGTTTATTAGTGAATTAATATAGGATGAGTTTGACTTATATGTTCCAATTGTCTTAATTATGTCAATCCGTTATTTCATATGATGCTCTTTGAAATAACAGATAGCTTCTCTTTATTTTTCATGTGCCAATTTTTACACTAATCTTTTTAAATTTGCATATGTTAAAATAATTTATTAAAGTAAGTATTAATACTTTTATAGATACTTATTATATTTGGAACTAGTACATATTTAATATAGGTTAAATATCAAACTTCTAACATTATTTCTCTTCTAAAAATATATGATTATAAACAAACAAAATCGATCTTCAATTTAAAAATAATTTTGATCTCAACCCATTAATCTTAACCCATAATCCGCGATGGAGCTCCCGTGAGGCTTATCGGTGAAATATACTAGGAGCCTAGGAGTGATAACGAGAACTTGTTTTCTTGATTCACATGTCTTATCTTTTGAGTTTATTGAGGGAGTTGAGGCTTTTATTCATTATACATGTTCTTAACCTGCATATATGGATGAGCCAAAGATCATATGTCTATATAAAAAGTACAAACATATCCGTTTCCTTCCTATTGATGAAGTTAATGGGAATTTGCTAAGAAAAGGGTTTGTCCTAAATTATTTTGAGTGGACACAACATGGGAAATTGTTGATTTGTAGCATCTCAAGGGGTAATCAAGCACAATCATCTATGAACTTAAATGAGTTTGAAGGGGAGATTGGATTTAGATCAAATTATGTGGATGGAAATGAAAATCCTTACATGCAAATGGTTTATTATGCAAGTCGGTTATACCTTTAAGGAAAATATGAAAAATCTTGAAGAAGAACCAAACCCAAATGCAAAATAGTTTTTTGACTTATTATAGTCAGTTGATCAAGAATTATGACCAAATTATGAGACAATGACCCAATTGTCTTCCATTGCTTGAATATTAAACATAAAGTCTATAGGGCATATTTTGGACTGTAGTTTTGATAAAATTCTAAAATGGTATAATGAATCATTATCTCCTCATCATACAATGGTTTATAGTTTTTACAATATGAAGAAACTTATTAGGATCTTGGTTTGCCTGTTGAAAATATTGATTATTACAAATTAGGATGTATGTTGTATTTGGGAAGATGATGTGAAATTATAAGAGTGCAAATTTTGTGGTCAATCTAGGTTTAAGTCTAGAAAGCGTTCTATGAAACAAAATTAGTACCCTAGAAGTGGATGTATTATTTCCTGCTAACTCTGAAACTTTAAAGACTTTATGCTTATGATATTACTACATCTCACATGAGATGGCATAATGAACATGAATAGGATGATGAAATAATGAGCCATCCATTAGATGCATTGGCATGGAAACATTTCAGTGACACCCATCTTGAGTTTGCAGTAAAAATTCGAAATGTTAGGTTGGGATGTTGACGGATGGATTCCAATCTTTTGGTCAATCCGACTAGCAATATTCATTATAGCCAATCATAATTATTCCTTATAATTTGCCTCCATGGGTGTGTATGAAAGACACATATATATTCTTGACAGTGATTGTGTCAGGGCTTATAAATCCAAAGCATAAAAATGATGCTTTCTTACAACCATTTATATCTGAATTGCAACATCTTTGGAAATATGATGTTTAGACATATGATGTGTTTTTGAAACAAAATTTTGTATTGAGAGTGGCTTTGATGTGGACCATTGGTGATTTTTCAGCATATGCTATGTTGTCTGGATGGAGCACAATAGGAAAATTAGCTTGTCCTTATTGTGGTAATGATTTTGATGCATTTTATCTTCCAAACAGAGGCAAAACGTGTTGGTTTGACAATCACAAGAAATTTCTTTCTCTAGATCATCCATTTAGATGTAATAAACAAAATTTTATTAAGAATAGAATGGTAAAAACACCTCCTCCCCCTCACAAAGCTGGTGAAGAGATTTTGTAGGAGGTTGAAGAATTAGGCTTGCTGAAAGTTACAAAATTTGAAGCTGATGAAGTAAATACCAGCATTAGCAAAACCTTTGGTTAGAGAAAACAAAGCATCTTTGGGGATTTTCCATATTGGAAGACTAATTTGATACATCACAATCTAGATGTGATGCATATTGAAAAAATATTTTTGACAATTTACTCAATACCATAATGAACATTGAAGGAAGGACAAAAGATAATGCAAAATCACTAGCTGATTTGTAACTTTTTTTGTAGAATGAATGAGTTACATAAGGATTATTGGTAAATATTTGAAAGCATGTTACACTTTGGATCAAAAATAAAATAAAATTTTGTGTGAATGGTTGAAAAGTCTAAAGTTTCCCGATGGTTATGTTTCAAACTTGGGAAGTGTGTTGACAAGAGGAAGTATAAATTGTTTATGATGAAAAGTCATGATTGTCATGTGTTTATGCAAAGGTTGATTTCAATTGCTTTTCGGGAGTAGCTACCGATTAAGGTGTGGGAAGTAATAATAGAAATAACTTTGTTTTTCAAAATTTTAACAACATCTGAAATAAGTTGGCTGACATGGAAAAACTAAAAAAGGGAAATTCTAGTAATTTTATGCAAGTTAGAAGGGAGTTTTTCTCCAAACTTCTTTGACTGTATGGAGTATCTACCTGTGCATTTAGCACACGAGGCATAACTAACCAGTCTAGTTCAATATCGATGGATGTTTCCATTCAAGAGGTAATTCAAATTCAAATTATTGTATTAGAAGTAATAACATGTTTTAACTAGTAAATTGTAATAACCGTATTCTCTAATATAGGTATTTGCATCACTTGAAGAAAAATGTCAAAAATAAGACTATATTTGAGGGTTTGATACGTAATGCTTATTTAGTGGAAGAGGCTAGTACATTTTGTTCACGTTATTTAGAGTCGCATGTTCACACAAGAGAAAGAAAAATTTCTCGTAAAGACGATCGAGGGAGGAATGAGTGATGCTGATGGTAACTTATCTTTTTTTCACATATCTTGGATGAACATATGAACGTCCAACAAGTAGAATGTTAATAGAGGAAGAAATTGAGGTTGCCCATGGTTACATTTTTTTGAACTATCAAGAGGTTCAACCTTTCATGCAGTAGGTTCGAAATGATTATCTCAACTTTCAAAATTTTTTATTGTTTATAACTGAAATACATAATAATGTATTTAGATTATACGAGAAATTGTTACATGAAATAATGTCGGACAACACACAAGATGATATAAATAAAGAAGTTAGAAGATACTTTCCTCGATGGTTCGAGAGATATGTAAGTTTTCAATTACAAATATTCAAATAATTGAATTATAAGATTTAAGTGTTCAAATGACATTATACTCTTTGATATGATAATTTCTTTTATATAGGCCTTAGAAAATTCAATAAAGAACAAGTTTATTTGTGATCTTGCAAAAGGATCTCTGTGAACTGTTAAATCGTATCCGGTGTATTTCATTAATGGATACAAATATCATGGTTATAGTATGACAATAATAAACAATGAAGTTTGCATACAGGGAGAATTGATGGATTACTATGGTAAAATTATTGAGATACTTGAAATTGAGTACCTTGCATTGCCAATAAAGCGAAATGTGATATTTAAGTGTGACTAGTTTGACCTGACTCCAAATGTTGGAACAAAAGTGCATAGCTGATACAATCTAGTCGAAATCAACAATCGAAGAAGATTGAGACAATTTGAACCCTTCGTGTTGGCAATGTAAGCAAAACATGTGTGTTATGTCCCTTTCTTGAGTCTACGACGAGATAAGTTAGATTGGTTGATCGTTTGCAAAGTTAAGCCTACAGATGTTTTTGAATCACATGGAAAAGGAGAACAAAGAATTGAAAGTGAAGCATTTTAAGAAGATGTTTATGAAATAAATGCATGTGTCACATATGACGATAATGAACCTTTGAACGATCCATCTAACTGATATGTTGAAATCTCATCTAGAAACGATGATAAGGGCCAGAGATCTGAAGAGGACCCAGAATTTGATTCTTATTCTTCAGAAAAAGAAGATGATTGCAATTTACAATTAAGTTATTGTTGGACCCCGAACCTTGAGTGACAATTTGACTTAGTCATAAGAATGATCAAGTAGATGAGTTGATTGAAATAGAGTTAAAAATCAAGAAGTAAAAAGAAAAAGTGTGAAAATTTGAAGAATTTAGCAAGTTTGACTTTTTGGCCTTTGTGAGTTGACTTTTGATTTAGGCAAAATTGGATAAAATGGTCTACATGAAACTTGTAGATGATGTTAAGAGCTTTCTGTGACCATAAAGTTTGTAATATTTCGATATCGGGAGTGAAAGTTATGCTAGGTCAAAGTTTATGTGTGACAAAGTTGACTTTTGACTTTTATTATGGCTGAAAGTTTGACTAAGAAGTCGACCTAATTAGAAGTTCATTTAGCTTTGAAGTTCTTCATGAAAGTTGAAGGATTTGTTTTGATCTTTATTTTGATATAAAGTATGGAATTTTTCGATTAAGGAATAATAAGTTATGATTTTTACAGTGTTCGGTTATGATTCAGAATCTTTGACCGGAAAATGGACTCCTTTAGGAGTCAAATTGATTTTTATGTTCTTTATGGAAGTTGAAGGCGACTTTCTGGTATTCTCATTGATATAAAGTATGACATGATTGAACTTTGGAATTGAAAGATAGAAATTTCCTCCTTTGATTATAAATTGTATAAAACTTATGAAACTTGTTAAGTTGAAGAATAATCAAATCAACCTCTGGTGAAAGAATGATGATGGTATTAAATTGTTAAATCTTATATATGTGATATGTTAGAAGTGATAACAATTCATAAAAGGATTATACTTGTATTTCATTAGATTACTAATAACTTTATATGATATAATTGTATTTATTAAATGAAATAATGATTTAATATTTTGAAAAATTCAAATTATTTAAATATAAGTACAAATTAAGCATTGACAATATTGAAGCATTTTGATAAGATCGATGTGGTGAGTTTTAAATTTTTGGTTACCTATAAGGAAAGTGATTCTTTAGTGAATAAATTCGCAACTAAATTTCATAAGAGCATGGATTTGTGTAAGGATAAGAATGCAATATGAGATATTGTATGATAAAATATTTATTTCTTCTATAGTTGTGCCCAGTATTATAACTTACCTTTGGTAGTTTTCAAATAAATTAATAAGATTTCATATTAGATATAGAATGGTATGACTTTATAAGAGTCAAAATTAATGACTTTGGGATGTGATTCTTAGTTGAAGCGTGTATTATCCAATAAGTTTAAAACTAAATTAGATAATAAAAGGTTATGAGATATCCAAAAACTTGGATATAATCTTGTAGACCCATTAAACAAATTGTTTGTTTTAATGTATACTTATAGTAGACTAGTTCTCAAGACAAATAATAGGAGTAGGACAAAATTTTTTAAAGTTTCAAATCTCATGATAATACATCCAATTAAAACCAATGTCTTTGTTGATACCTCTAATATATACTAAAAAGGCTATGACATGTTAAAACATTCACTTTAATGATGAATTTAAAGAGTTTATTTTAGAGATGATTGTGAATTTATCATGTCTACAAGAAATTTGGTAGAAGTACAGTGGTATTCTTTAGTGGGAGTATGTAGAGACATTGCTTCTAGAGAACAACAATTCATATTTTTAATTGTTTGAGAAAAACTCTTATTGGATGTGAAACTTATTCTAAGTCCAAATACATAGGTAATGTACTAAACGTGTTTAATATTTGAGATATTTGATACTTGTGAGAAATATTAAAGGTTTCCATTATTCTATGTAAGAGTTGATATTCAAGTTCAAAGTTGAGTGGATATTAACTTTAGAACTAAATCTTGATTATGGTATATTTTACTTAGAGCAATATTATTTTAAGATTAGAAAGCTTCTAATGTATCATTAATTGCAAATGGAACCAAAATATGTTTATCATTTAGTGGAAATGGATTTTAGATTAGAATTTATTTAATGAACTTGTTGTAGTTCCTTGTATTGTTCAACAGTAATGTACTATAGAATATTAGACATGTTAGGCATGTAAAATGATCTAAGGTCTCATCAAGATCCAAATATGTATTTATGCAGTTTCTCTTAATTATGATGATAATTATGATGAAAGTTGTAATAAACAAGTTCTCATTGTAGAGAACCTAGTATAATTCTATCATTAAAGCAATAATCCCAATAGTAACATAATCATCATTTGGTGATATGGTATAAGATATTTAAATGATTGGTTTAGTGCAACTGGGAGATTGTGGATTTATTCCTTATAACCAATTAGTTAATTGTAGTTAGTGAGATAATTATTTAAAGGCATTATTTATCTTATACATGTTTAGATATACATGATAAAGTCTATAGGATAAATATATACTGCAAATGAAATTATGATGAGATCATAATTGTGAAATCTATATTACATTTATATATTATCTCTAAATTATTCCTAGTCGTTATTATATTAAGACTAGACATTAGTAAAGCATAACAAAACTATCATATGTTAAGTTTTTTCCTTATGAAGGATATAATCAATCTTACAAACTAAAGTATAAAGATACTTTAAAAAAATATGTGGGCGCTTGTTCAAGAAAAAATTCATTAAAATAATCTCATAAGAGAAATTCATTTGAAACATTACATATATGTTTATGGAGATTTTGGTTGTGATGAATTTATAAGTCATCTTTTGAGTTAAGATCACCAAAGAATCTCATATAAAGATCGTTGTGTTTTGATAATAGTCATGATTTGTTCTAGTCAAGGGTAGCTTAGTCAGTAGTTACTAGATATAACATGAACTATATCGAGGTAGATGAGTGATCAATATAAGATTCATCACCCTAAAGTGATTAGGAAGAATGTTTCATTGTTCTCGATTAATATTGATGTAGGAAATTATTAGTAATAGCTAAGGTGGAATCACTTTGAAAATAGTTTTCAAATGTTAATAATTGAATCAATTACTAATGTTAGAAAAATAATATGATTTGACTCAAATAAAATATATATTAGTTACATGTTTTATGGATAATTGAAAACTCATATAAAGAAAGGATTAAATCCAAGGTTTTAAAAAACAGACCGGACCGTCCGGTCTGACCTAAAAGAGTTCGAACCAGTCAGTGATCCGGGTCAGTTTCATATAATAACCTCTCTGCATAAAAACTAACTGGTTCAACCTTTTTTGGTCGGACCGGACGGTTTGGTCCGGTTCGGTCCCATTCTCCTATGCATAAATAAATTTATTTAAAAAATAAAAAAATACAATAAAAATCTATTCTCCGTTGTTTCCTCTTGCTTCCTCTTTTAATCCTAATACAACCCAAATACCTATATGAGTGCCGCACAAAAAACCAATTGAAAGGTAAGCCAACTATCTTACGCAAGTTATTTACTATGTTGTAAACTCTTGGATGAAGGAGACTCCAGTGACAATCTCGCAAGATACACTCATTTTTTAATACTTTTTAGGTTAAATCATAATGGAGAATATGAAACCATCCTCTACTCGTGATAAGTCCGATCCAACATGGAATTATTTTTCTTCTTCTCAAGCATCTGATGGGAATATCTAATATAATTGTATGCTTTACGGTAGAATATTTAAAGGGGTAGGAATTTTTAAAATGAAAGAACGTCTTGCTAGTATTAAAAGTAATATTGCTTCTTGCAAAAAAGTACCACTTGATGTACGTGATATGATTGAAAAATATTTGCAACAATAACTAAAAGAAGAAGAAAAATAAAGAGGCTCATGATATATCTTTTGGAGATGATGAAACACCACAAGTATTAGATAAAGGAAAAAGAAAAGCTACTATTGACATAGATTCTTATTTTTCTCCAAGAACTATTCCTAGTTCTTAACCTAGTCTAAAAAGTTTTATGGTTGATAAGGATGTTGTTTTACTATGTAAAAAAGTATGGGCTAGATGGTTATATCATTCATGTATTCCTTTAAATGCTTTAAATTTATTGTATTTTCAAGAAGCAATTGATGCTACAACAGCAATAGGTCCAGGATTTAAGGTATTATCTTATTATGAGTTGCATGTGCCTTTACTTCAAGATTTAAAAAGGGAATGTTTAGTTAGCTATGGATACATATAAATCTAGTTGGGAATCAACAGGATGCACTATTATGACAGATGAGTGGACTAATCAAAGACAAAGAACCTTGATAAATTTCTTGGTTTATTGTAATATTGGAACAACTTTTATCAAGTATGTTGATGCTTTTGATATGGTAAAAAGTGTTAATGTTTTATCTGAATTATTCTCTGAAATGTCGAGTGGGTTGGTCCAAAGAATGTTGTGCATTTTGTTATAGATAATGCAGCTGGGTACTTATTACAATCAAAGTATGGGCATATTTATTGGTCTCCATATGTTGCTCATTGTATAAATCTTATTTTGAAAGATATTGGTGGTATGGGCTATGTTTCTAGTCTTGCTTCACGTGCATCTATGATCACAATTTTTGTGTATAATCATGTGACATTTTTGTCTTGGTTAAAAAAAACAAGAAGATTGGGTTGAGATCGTTTGTCCCATTATTACCAGGTTTGCAACTACATTTATTACTTTGAAAAATGTTTATGAACATAAGCAACTACTTCAAAATTTAGTGATAACTAAACACTTGTTAAGTCATAAATTATCAAACAGTGAAAAAAGAAAAGAAGTTTGTGCTATTATTCTAGATAATAAATTTTGGGATGCTTGCTTGATCATTGTGAAGATTGTGGCGCCGCTTATAAGGCTGTTGAGGATTGTTGATTCAGATGAGAAGCCATCTCTGGGATATATATATATATATGATGGTATGTATAGAGCTCACAAAACAATTATAAATATTTTTAAAGGGAAGGAGAAATTATACAAGCTTTATATAAATATTATTGATTGATGATGGGATAAGCATCTTACTCAAAGGATCCACTTAGCAGCTTATTTTCTCAATCCTTATTGCTCATATAGTGAAGAAGAACGTACAATTAATATTATGGATGGTTTGTTTGATGTGATTGAATGCAAAAGTATTTTCTATATTGAAGAGCAATCACAAGCGATAAATGAAATTAATGTATTGTGAAAGCTTAGAGAGTTTTGCTAGATCATCAACAAAGAAGGAACTTATGTTTAAAAAAAATGTTTCCAGGTAAGCTTTATACTTTTAATTCATTATTTACTTATTAATAGTATATATTTTATCATAACTATTAATTTAAAATGCAAATGAGCGGTGGAGATTATTCGGTGACAGTGCTCCAACATTGAGAAAACTTACTATTAGGTTACTCAGTTAAACAACTTCTATATCAAGTTGTGAACGAAATTGGAGTGTTTTTGAATGTATTCACATAAAGAAACGAAATCATTTGGAACATCAAAGACTTAATGACCTTGTTTACGTTACTTATAATCTGATAATGAAGAACTGGTATTTTACTATTTTATAGTTTTGTTTTTATTTCAATATTTTTATTTTTATTATTGATTTTATATTTCTCTATTATGTATTCAAACCGATAGTAAGAAGAGAACATATGATCTAGTTGATATTGATTGTATTGAACATACTGATTTTTAGGTCGAAGAAGAACTATCCCCTCATCTTGATTATATTGAACTTGAAAAAATGATTTATGAAGACAATACGTTTGTCATAATGAATGAATTAAGAACATCTATTGATAATTAGTTCATATCTTATTTTAATCATATTTAAGTTAAAATTATACTGTATCACAAGTTTACAATTGAGAATAATTTTATACATTACTAATTTGTAATTTATTTTAATGCAGTAGAAGAAGTTAATGCAAATATTTTATATGAAAGTGTAGCTTACGAATCTTTAAATAGTGTTGGAGAATTTGAAACTTTTGACAATGATGAGACACAACCCTCTTCAGAAATACAATTTTGATTTGTATTATTATTTTAATATTTATATTAGACTCATATTTATTTATTATTAATTCATTATATAATAATAGACATTGGTGTATTTTTATTTTAATAAAATATTTTATGTTTATTTATTATTATAAGTTTTACTTATTATTTATTATACACCGATTTTATAGCGATTCATTACTGGTTGGACCTCTAAACCTTAAACCTTTCCTTCGATCAGTTCGATGTCCAATCTGGTTTTTAATACATTGAGAATTACTAATATAAAATGTGCAACCAAAGCAATAAATAAGAACAAAGTACTTAATTGATAAACAAGATCTAGATATAGTATCTCCTTAGAACTTTTCTATGCTTAAACTTATCTTGATTTAATTATTAATTGTAGTTTCTTATACTAATAGAAATTCCAAGGTTATAACCATATTCTTTCTCGAGAAATACAATTTTTATCTTTAAGTTAATTGATTGAAATCTCTTTCTAATCAAAACGTTTAGAATGCAAAGGGTTTTTCTATAAATTCCTATATTAGATTTGATCATAACCCAGAAAATTTATATAGTCATATGTTTAGAATTTCATATAACTCTTATTATTCATGTTACCTTTTATTCATTCGTATGATTTCTTAATCCCTATATATAAAATTGAGATTAAATAAAATAGTAGCAAATTTCAATCCAAGGACAAAGAGTAGTCATCAATAATCATCTACTAGATAACTTTGAACTTTCATTAAATCAAAGAGTCAATTGAAACAAATAGTTTCAGGGTTTATTTTGTTTGTATATATCCAATTTAGTTTATACTAAGATCAAGAAAGCCAACAACAGTCAATAAAAGAAGTCATTTTTTAGGACCATAAAATCATGAAATGTTCAATTTAATCTTGATGAAAATCCATTCTTTACTCTCTATATTTGCTTTTTATTATCTCAATTTAACTACTTAATAATTGTTCTCTCCATAATAGTCATTACCCGAATCTTTTAAGGAACTATTATTCGTTCTAATTTATTCACTAGTTAGTTTAATACTGTCATCTCCACACTTCAACTAGCTAATCTTTAACCATTTTGAAATTGGGAGGGGTGTTACTGAATGTTCTAGATTAAATATTACAAAGCACCCCTAATTCCTTCTCCTTCTAACTAAGATAATTAACGTTAGTGCTTTGAACTAGTTTCTTAATTTCTAAAAGTAGCAAATTCAACTAAGCATTAGTGATTAGGCAGCCGCCTATGTTAAACACGTGAACTGAGCTAGTCAAGTTTGACTTATAGGACTGTTGTATGGGTTGAAAAAATTTACGACAAAAGAAAAAGTATTTTTCAATTAAAATATACATGAGAGCGATAAAGAAAGCAAATTGTAAGATTGTCGTATCCTCAGGATCTTTGGGTACAAGTTTTTACCGTAATTAGCAACGTGATGATAAGTTCTCGTCTATACCCGCAAAGTGTTTTTTCATTATTATCCTATTTCATTTGTACGTAAATTTATTGAAAGTAACATTTTTATTATATAAGATAAAATTTACTTTATAATAATAATAATAATAATAATAATAATAATAATAATAATAATGAAGATAATGATATATGATGTGATATGATCCACAAACTTAATTTCGACTTTTTGAATCAATGCTTTATTAATTAATATTTGTTAATAATATGACATGAGTGTCTTATTTATCTCAGCGAATATTTTATATTCAGTTGACGATAAGGTTTTGTCTCAAGGACCCTCCATTATTTAGGGGTAACTGCGCGTCGGCTCGTCTTATCATGGGTAGCCGCCGGCTAGCCAAATCAGTTGCTTCACCTTTATGAATATGTTGACCTTCGTTTCTCAGTTATACAAGCGTATGTACAAACCATGATATTGTATTGTTAAACATCACCAGTTTGAGGTTGCTGTTAATTATATTATTATCAAGATTTGAGTAATGTTATTCTTGTTGACAGGAAGCCATCCTTATCGTACCTGGTGGTAAATGCAAGAATATAAACTCCTAATCATAATTATATATGACCTTTTATAATTTATGTTATACTGCATATATATATATAAAAGATTATAATGTAATATATAGCCTAATGTATTTTGTTTACTGCGGCGCGTAGTAAGTTCTACGTTATACAATATAAAGTTGAGATTAGAGAAAGGAAAGGAAAAGACAAGGACGTCCTGGTCACGGGCCTTGTATAAATGCCATTTAGATTTAGATCCCTCTTTCTCGTGGAGAGAAGATAGCGATTTCGTCTGTCGTTCTAACACACTCAAAATCTCTCTTCAACAACTCTATTTTGTAGGCCATGAAACGTGCCGTTTCCTCTGCAGTTCGCGCTTTTGCTTCATCGCCTGCTACGGCCTCTGGTTCTACCACTCTCACTCGTCACCTCCATGTAAGCTTAACCCTTTTTTAGACCTCCTTTTAATTTTGTTTTCAAAATTTTGTTCGATTCTCAGCAAGCGTGCATATTTTGTTCTGCAACCACGATCACTATCATTCCTAAGGTAGATGTATAGCGGTTCTAGGAGACTTAAGTTCAGTCTATGTTCCGCTTGTGTTTCGGAGCCGACGGTCAACATTTGTTTGGAACTGGATTTTCCCAGCAAATCAACGGTATTTAATTAAGTCTTGCTTGAGCTCCAACTCAACTCAGCTGAATTGAATTTCCATTTTCACCCCAAGGGACGCTGCCTTAGCCAATCAAGCTACGAGTGAAAAACATGCGGCTTTGGCGGGCCCCACGTAACATTGACACTGACGGTGGTGGTACTCAGATTATCATGTATGTATGTTATTGCTTCCTGTCCGCCACTTCTGAGAACAGAACAGGGTTATTGTGGGGTCCACGTCTTGGCCTTTTCTTCAATTTAACAATCATTTATGAATTTAAAGTCAATAAGTGCTATCTCATGAACAGCCTCCGCCTCACTGGCTAAGCCTTTTTTTTCCATGTTGTTTATTAATATGAATTTTGTTTTATTTGAAGACGTAGTTAAGGTGACCAACTTTGTATTCATCCTTTGGTGCGTAGACAAAAGAGTAAATGACAATGTAGTAGGTTTCTCTTTCGACTAACACATAAAATGCTCTGCTTGCATTGCATGATTTTTGTGTGCTCACAGGCATCTGCTGGAAGCAAAAAGATTGTTGGGGTGTTCTACAAGGCCAATGAGTATGCTTCAATGAATCCCAATTTTGTGGGCTGTGTGGAGGGAGCATTGGGCATACGTGACTGGTTGGAATCACTGGGCCACCAGTACATTGTTACTGATGACAAGGAAGGATCCAACTCGGGTAATGCATTGTCATTGTCATCTATTCAAACATTTATTTTATCATTCAAATGCATAAATTGTTTACTGTATTTCTGTTGCAGAGCTTGAGAAACATATTCCTGATCTTCATGTCCTTATAACCACCCCCTTCCACCCAGCCTATGTCACTGAAGAAAGGATCAAAAAGGCCAAAAATTTACAATTGCTTCTCACAGCTGGAATTGGTTCTGATCATGTAGACTTGAAGGCTGCAGCTGCTGCTGGCCTGACTGTTGCTGAGGTCACAGGAAGCAATGTTGTCTCGGTTGCAGAAGATGAACTCATGCGAATCCTCATTCTGGTCCGGAACTTCGTACCTGGATATCGGCAAGTTGTAAATGGGGACTGGAACGTGGCAGGTATTGCTTACAGAGCTTATGACCTTGAAGGGAAGACAGTCGGAACTGTTGGTGCTGGACGCATTGGCAAACTTTTACTTCAAAGGTTGAAACCCTTCAATTGTAATCTCCTCTATCATGATCGCATTAAGATTGATCCAAAATTAGAAGCCGAGCTTGGTGCAAAGTTTGAGGAGGACCTCGATACTATGCTTCCCAAATGTGACGTAATTGTCATCAACATGCCTCTTACAGAGAAGACAAAGTATGATTCCACATCTTTTGATTTTCAGTGCATGTAGCTGGCTAACTGCCTGTTGGGCAAATTTTTTCCCCAAGTGCTATTAGATAACCATAATCTTTGAAGTAACCAAAGGCTATGGTTCGAGCACACAGGGCAATTGCTAGAATTTATTTCTGATGTTATCCGAGTCATTCCTTCCATCTACTTTTGGAAAAGTCGGATATTGCATTCGTATTATATTCTCTCACACTTATTGCATTAGTAGTATGTTCTGTCTCACTTAGTATCCATCTGTTTATTTAACTTTGTGCTTGTGCTTGTTTCTCAGAGGGCTGTTTGACAAAGACAGGATTGCTAAGTTGAAGAAAGGAGTTCTCATAGTTAATAATGCTCGTGGAGCAATCATGGATACTCAAGCAGTTGTTAATGCATGTAACAGTGGACATATTGGGGGTACGCAGAATCATATGCATGATAGAATAATCGAATAATGCAGCAAATCATCTAATAATTACTAAATATTGATCCTTCGTATTCTTCTTGATAATATTTGCATAAAATTCCAAAGTTTAAACATGGGTAGACAGAATGATCACTTGCTATTCAACACCATATCAAACTTGCCAATTGAATGGAGAATACGTAAACTACTTCTTTGCTTGACTGAGTCGTTTTCTATGTGAGGCAGTCTTTGAATTTCATCAGGACTATATGGATCACAGTATTGTAGTGGCAGTCCAAGACAAGGAAAATTAAGGCATACCAACCATCATTTTCTACTCCATGACAACTAATTTCTATATCAAGACCTTGATTTTCAGGCTACAGTGGTGATGTTTGGAATCCACAGCCAGCTCCAAAGGATCATCCATGGCGCTACATGCCTAATCAAGCAATGACTCCTCATATTTCTGGTACAACAATTGATGCTCAGGTATTGTTGTCAGGTTCACGAAAAAGTTTGTAATTTTGATTTTCCCTCAAGTACCTTGACTTACTATTTCCATTCCTCACCAAAACAACTGAGATTTCAACGTAAACTGCGCAGCTGCGATATGCTGCTGGAGTGAAGGACATGCTTGACAAATACTTCAAGGGAGAAGAATTTCCAACTCAAAATTATATTGTCAAGGAAGGCAAACTAGCTAGCCAGTACCAGTGAGCCAGAGATGCTAATGCTTTGGAAAGTGGCGCTTCTTTCCAAGGTTACTTCAAATGCTCTGCTCGTTGTTTTGGGTCAGATATAAATAATGAAATCATCTGAACCTGGGATGGCTGCAAGTCCATCTTCGTTCATGTGATGGTGTCCATGCGTGTATTTTCCAAGCTTTTACCTGGTAATCAAACTTACCTTATCTTCTCCGTGTCTCTTCAAATGAAAAGTAACACTCGTATGTGTTACTAACGATATCCTGCAGTGTTATCAATTAATAATTATCTGCTTATTGCTACTTAAGTTTCCTCCTCCACAATTCCCACATTTGTCTCTTCGCAAACTGATATAATTAATTTCAAGAGAGGTTACAGTATAAGCGTTATAACAAAAAGAAGACGCTTCGTCTGCTGATTTGGGACGACAAAGGAGAAAAGAACTAAACCCTTAATTTAAGCCATCCATCAAAAGCTTCTGGTTTCAGATGGATACAAACAAGAACAATATAAGTATCTAAAAAGATTTAAACTTTGAACTAAAATCAAACTTACCAGAATTTCACACATTAAAAACAAATGAAAAATGAAAATCGGCCCGGCGGCTGGAGAAAAACCAGACCAAGCTGACGCAAATTGCCATAGAAGGAAAACGTCGTTATCCATACCCAAAATAAAGTAGACACCAAATAAACAATCGATTTGCTTCCATTGTTGACTGTTGACTTGCAACTCAACAATATCTATCATTTCATTTCCGAGCACAACCGAAACTAGTGAATCATCGTCGCTGACAACCCAACTGTTTCTCCTCTGACAATGTTCAGATTATACGTAGCCTTCCACCTTTTTCTAATCTTAGCGCAGCATAGTTGCAAAGCTAA
>JANJEY010000009.1:13165244-13175773 GCA_024703695.1 Erythroxylum cataractarum
TGAGTTGGTAATAACCAACTTTTTTTTCAAGAAAAATTAAGAGCATCTAGTGACTTTTAAGAATAAAACTACGAAGATTTAAGTTGACTACTTTCTCATAAAGCAAAGTGATTAATCTAGCTGCAAGGATTGCACGTTGATTCCTAGAACTTGTGTGTCAACTCAATATAGATTGCTAGTTTTATATCTTTTTACTATGGGTTGGAGGAAGAAGAGAATTCCTAAAAGATGTACTAAAATTAGATGGTGAATTTTGAAAGAGGATATGGTGATTCAATTTAGGTTAACATCTCCTACCAAATTCTATTCTTCTCCATAAATTACTTCATCTCTAAATTGTTTCAACTCTTCTGAGGAATACAACTTTAGAGAACTTGGGTATTTCTAAAGGTCGAGGGATAGTGAGAGGGAGTCTTGGTAGTGGAATGAAGATGCTCAAGAAATAGTTAAGTTCAATAAGGCTGCCTACAAAGCTCTAATGAATAATACCACAAAGGTGGAGAGAGTTAGTAATGAGAAAGCTAAAAGCTGGCAAAGAAAGAGGCAAGATGATAATCTTAAAGACTAAATTAAAGCTTACAAGAAGCTATACCAATAATTGGATACTAAAGATGGATAAAAGGATATTTTCAAGTTGCCAAAAGCTAGGGAACAAAAATCAAGAGATTTTGATCAAGTTTGTTATAGAAAAAAATGAAGTAGGTAGGTGCTTGTAGCTGAGAATGACATCAAGAGAAGATGATAGATGTACCTTTATAGCGTTTTTAATGATAACATCCTTTTAGGTGACCTTAGCTTATTTGTGAGGTTGTATAATTTTATTTATTGCCAATAGATTACAAGAGATGAAATTAAGAAAACGTTGAGGGTGATGAAGAGTGGTAGGGCAGTAAGGCCTGATGAGATACTTATAGAGGTATAGAAGAGCCTAAGTGAAGAGGGTATTACTTGGCTAGCCAAGATTTTTAATGTCATCCTTAAGTTTGCCAACATGTCAAACAAATGGAGATTTACTATGGTAATTCCTTTATACAAGAACAAAGGAGACATCTAAAGCTGTAACAATTATAGAGACATCAAATTACTTAGTCACGCCATGAAATTATGGGAGGAAGTTGATTGAGAAGGAAGTGAGAAAGGATGCTTTTATCTCAAAAAACCAATTTGGCTTCATATTAGGAAGGTCCACGACAAAAACTTTACATCTCTTTAAAAGGTTAATGGAATATTATAGGAAAAGGCAACATAACCTACATAGTTGTTATTGATTTAGAGAAGGCATACGATAGGGTACCAAGGGAAATCGTATGGAGGTGTTTAGAAGTCAACGGAGTTCCTATGACTTATATAAAAATTATTATCAATAGGTACGAAGGTGTAAAAATTAAAGTAAAGAAGATAGAAGGAGATACAAATCAATTTTTAATAGATATTAGGCTACAACAAAGCTCCTCTTTGAGCCCTTTTCTGTTTATAGTAGTGATTGAACAGCTCACCAAGAATATCCAAGTGATATGCCTTAGTGTATGTTATTTACTAATGATATTGTTTTGGTGGATGAGAAAAAGGAGAGGGGTCAATGCTAAGCTAGAACTTTGGAGGGATATGTTAGAATTGAAGAGTTTTAGATTGAATAGGACTAAGATTGAGTATATAAAGTTTAACTTTTTAGGACATAAGGTGGTTAACGATATAGAGGTAAAGATTAGTTCAAAAGTTATATTATAAAAGGAGTGTTTTAAATATCTAGGATCTATCATCTAGAGCAATAGAGAGATTGATAAAAACATAGGTCACTGGATCATATCAGAGTGGTATTAATGGAGAAGTGCATTAGGAATTTTGTATGACAAGAAGATACCACTCAACCTTAAAGGTAAATTTTATCATTTAGCGATTAGGTTGGCCATGCTTTATGGGGTGGAGTGTTGCCCCATCAAACAAGCGCATAGTTATAACGTAATGGTGACCGAGATGGGGATCCTCTGTTAGATGTGCAACCTTACTAAAAGAAATAAGTTCAAGAATGTAATGGTAATGAACAAATTAAAGGTAGATAATATTATTGACAAATTAAGAGAGATAAGGCATAGGTGGTTTAGACATGTTAAGAGTAGACACTCAGACGATCTAGTTAGAAGATGCGAGAAGATTGTACTTAGGAACTGTAAAATGAAAAAAAAGGGAGGCCCAAGAAGAATTGAGGGAGGTGATAAAAAATGATATGACAATGTTGAAACTTACCAAGGGCATGACTCGCAATAAGAAACTTTGATGTAATAGGATTCAGATAAAGGATCCCTCGTAAAGAGATCCTTCTAATTCCTATAAGTATTTTAATTCTTTCCTCTTGTATTTAACCTATACTTGTAAATAGATAACACTTACCTCTAGGTATTTAGCCCAAGCCTTTACCTAGCTCATTTTAGTAGTTTATTATTATTGTTGTTATTGTTATCATTGTCGTTGCTGTTTATTAATTATTGTTATTATTTTTATTTTTTATATTATATTATATTATATTATATATTATTTTTATTTTTATTTTCCCCTCATCATATGGGTCATTTGGAAGCAATTTTTCTACTAGTTATGAGTAAAGTTATGTACTATTGAATCTTTCTAGACCACGTGTTAGCGGGATTTCTTCTAGATTGTTATTGATATTGTTGTTGTTAAAATTAGAAATGAAGAATTTGTACTTTAAGTATTAAAATACCATCTATATTTATTAAAGACTCAAGACAAGCTAATCATTTCAATATTTCATTGGGAGTCATCAAGGAAAAAAACTAAAGTATTAAGATCTTTAATTAAGATAAGTAAAGATAAAGATAAGAACAAAAAGGAAGGTCCAAATGAGAGATGATAATCCTTCTCATGGAATAGTTTGTAATTATGAAAGAGAGAGCAATTATATTACCTCAACAACTAATCAAGTTCAAAGAAAAACTTTAATAAAAATATTCTTAAAGAAATTTTTATTAGAAGGTGAAATAGTTTATAATGATGAAAGAGAGAATAACTATATTACTCTGACATTTAAGTTTAACATTAAATTTAAATGCTTTTTCAGGTTATTTAAATTTCTTTTAACATTATGGACCAATAATTTAGAGTTTTGCTTAGTATTTGATTTGTATTTCTTTTTACTAGATTGAGGTATAATGTTATATTTTGCTTTAGTGTTCTTTTTTCTTTGAGATGTACTTCTATTTTTATGTTTTTATAGTTAGGAATACAAAAGAAGACATACACGAGTTTAAGGAGGCAATTTAAAGAATATTAAAGATGAAACATCCAAGGAATAGGCCAATAAAAAGTCTGAAAATTAGGTTTGTTTTAAATTATATTATTAAACATAATTTGTGATACGCTCGTTTCTTAGACTGTAAAGTTTGTGATTTTTTTTCCAAAGGATCTACAACTTCAAACACATTTGTATCCTAGACCTTATCTATATGTCAAGAGACAAGAGAATTCATGCCCTAGAGATACATCTTTTCCTTAGGTTTCATCTTTAAGAAGTTGAAGACAAAAGGATCCATAACATAGGAATGTGTTTGTGTCATTGACCATAGATTTTAAAAATTTTTATTCAAAAAATTCCACAATAAATTTTTTATTCAATAACCTCTATAATTTAGGCCGTTTATCAAAATTTTCATACTTACAATTGTCCATGGTTTGCACTAAGTTAGTGTTATAGTTTGTGTTACTAAAATTTTCAAAATTTTAAGGTCACGTCATATCTTAACTTTTAGCACTTTCTTAACATTTCTCTTAAATTATCTTAATTTATCTAAGGGGATGGTCAAAGCAAAAAAGGGAGCTTATAAAGATCTGTTGGCAAATGCAACAGAGGTGGAGCGGATTATTAATAGAGTAAGGTATAAACTGGCGAAACAGAAGGTGAAGAAGACTATCGCAGTGGCTAAAGGAGAAGCTTATGAGAAGATGTACAGGGATTTGGATATGGTCAAAAGAGCACAAAGAATTTTCAAGATAATGAGAGATAGGGCACGTAAGATGGCGGACTTCAACCAAGTCTGTTGTATACATGACGAAGAAGAACAAGTACTCACAGACACCCAAGCCATTAAGTGGAGATGGAAGAGATACTTTCATGGCCTATATAACGAAAATATATTGGTCAACATAGTGTTAGGAGAACCCCCAGGTTAGGACTATGTCTAAACGGGTACTTTTGGGGGAGGATCACGAGGGGAGAAATTACAAAATTTTTGAAGGGGATGGGGAGCGGAAGGGCAGTAGGACCAAATGACATCCCTATAGAGGTATGGAAGCAAGTAGGTGTTGTAGGTATTAAGTGGTTAGCTCAGCTCTTTAATGTGATCCTCCAGTCAACCAAGATGTCAGATAAATGGAGATTGAGTTGGTTAATCCCCTTGTACAGGGCCAAAGGAGACATAAGATAATGCCAAAACTATCGAGGCACCAAACTATTTAGCCATACCATGAAGCTGTGGGAGAAGGTAATTGAAAAGAGAATCTAGAGAATTGCTTCAATATCAGCCAACCAATTCGGGTTTATGCCTGGTAAGTCCACGACAGAAGCAATACATCTGTTTCCCATCGACAACGGGATTTACATATAGTTTTTGTAGATTTAGAGAAGGTGTATGATAGGGTTCCTAGAGAACTCATATGGTGGTGTTTGGATGTAAGGGAATTCCGACGACGTATATCAGAGTGATTAGGGATATGTATGAAGGAGCATTGGCTAGCGTCAGGATAGTAGGAGGTGACATAGAAGCGTTCTCTATTGGTGTTGGCCTACACCAAGGCTCGGCTCTAAGTCCTTTTCTGTTCACTTTAGTATTAGATATACTTACCAAACATATTCAAGGGAGGTACTTTGGTGTATGCTATCTGCTGACAATATTGTCCTGGTAGATGAGACCAAGAAATGGGTCAATGCCAGATTAGAACGTTGGAGAGAAGCGTTAGAGTCGAAAGGCTTTAAAATGAGCAGATCCAAGACGGAGTATTTAGAATGCAATTTTTCAGGTAGCCAGATGGTACAAGCAGAGGTAGCGATTGGCACTGATGTCATACCACAGAAATCAAATTTCAGATACCTTGAATCCATCATTCAAAGAGATAGAAATATCGACGATGATATATTAAATTGTATTAGATTTGGGTGGATCAAATGGAGGAGTGAATAAGGTATTTTATGTGATAAAAAGGTCCCTGTAAAACTCAAAGGGAGGTTCTATAAAATGGTGATTCTACCCACCTTACTATATGGAGCAGAATGTTGGCTGAACAAACATAGACACAACATTTGATGGTTGCAAAAATGTGTATACTTAGGTGGATTTGTGACATTACCATAAAGAACATGGTACAAAATCAGGTAGTGAGAGAGAGATTATAGGTGGCAAGTATTGTAGATAAGTTGAGAGAGACAAGGCGTAGGTGATTTGGACATGTGTGTAGGATGCCCTCTGATGCTCAGGTACAACGCCGTGAGATAATAGACATGAGTGGCTACAAGAGGAGGAGGGGAAGGCCTTATAAGACCTGTAGGAAAATGATCAAGAAAGATATGTCAGTGTTGGCCCTCTCTGAGGTAGTTTCTAGAAGTAGGAAAGTCTGGCATGATAGGATAAGGGTAAACGACATACATATCACATAGGAAGTTCAACCTACTGTTAGGGAAAGATTCCCGTGATGGACATCTAAATCGTAGGATTGTCTTATACTCATGGCTGCTCAGTGAAGACCCCAGTGCAACTAGCGATGAAATGGGTCGGTCTTTACAAGGTGTAAGGTATTGACAGATCGGGTTATACATCAGGTATGTCTTCATATTTTATTGTAATTCTATTTACTTAACTATTCGGCGTGCTAGTTTTTAGTTAACCCTTTTTTCTTCTGTGTCCTGCATCATTACTTTGCATATCACATTTGTATGTGGGTCTACCGAAAACAGTCTCTCTACTATGTTGGGGTAAGGCGGCGTACTATCAGACCTCCCCAGACCTTGCTTCACTGCGGGATTTCAGACTAGATGTGATGATGAATTACTTCCCAAATTGAGTTCCATAACAAAACACACACACTTTTTGACATTATCCCTATATTCTTATCATGATTCAACAAATTTTTTCCTTATAATCCATACTTTAGAAAGCTTAGGCTATAAACTTCAACTTTTTGAATTTTTTTTGCAATTTTAAATAATTCTTTACCTAGTTTCAATTGTTGCATTTGCCTATATACATAACTAGAAGTTCCCAACGATCCACAAGAAAAAGAATGAAGGCATAAGCCCTTTAAAGTGGCTTTAAGAGCAAAGCACCCACAAACACTAGGGATTCATCCCACAAAGAACACCCTATGCTTACATTTTCATAATAATGACCATTTTGAACAGTATGTTTACTTGAAACTCGGATTCTTGATTACTTAAAACTCAGATTCTTGAAGAAAATAGAAGTATAAATTGGAATGGTTTGGAAAGCTTAGATTTGGTGGATGAAGTAAGGAGTTATATAGGTAACGAATGGTGGAAGTTGACTTTCGATATGACTAATAATGCATACTAAGAAATCACTTTGAAAATTTTAACTACATTTAATGTGATTAGACATGTTAAATATGATGTAAATGATGCAATAGAATTCAAATTAAGAAAATTAAATATTATTTGTCTTGTAGTGAATTCACAGTGTGACACAAATTTCATGTGCCTAAACAAATAAACACAGATGATTTTGACTTAGAAACTGATTTTCCTATCAAGCTTTATAAGTGGAAATCTTCAAAGTTTTGAAGAATCATATCAACAAATAAGTTCACTTTTGATGCATCAATGACTAAGAGCTCCCAAGTTACCTCTTTTACCATTAGATACTTATATAGGGTGATAACTCATTCACTTTTAAGGAGAAATAAGAGTAGATGAGTAGTAAAACATAGACATTTGTTTTATTTATAGTGCACAATTGGAAGGTCTTGTTACCTAGATACATGTTTTATAATGTATTTAGAGCATATAGGAAATAAAAACCACAATGTAATATGTGAATGCTCTTATCTGACTAAACTAAAGAAGAAGTGTTTTTGATTCTCTTTTATCTCTAATTATTAGTTATCGCATGGGTGTAATTGAAATTGAAATTGAAATGATGAGGCACATATAATTACTTAGGAATGTTAGTATCACTTATATTATGGGAGTTGAGGCTTCTATGTTTAGAGGAGAGGCATAGAAGAGAGTGGAGTCTAAACTAACAACTAAATTTCTATAAACAACTGATAACCTTAAGAGGAAAAGGCCACAAAGGAGCCTAGAGAAATCAAACCATTTCCACAATAATCAATACAATAATGGATTGTTAGGACTATCAACTACCTAGATACCGAAACACATAATCTTAAATACATCCTATAAAGTATATAGAGGCAACTTAGTAAGATTGAGTGGTAATTATCCACTTACTTCTAACATATGGGATACTTAGAGTTGCCTCTATAATCTTTAATGACATTAGAGGAGGACAATGATGATGAGAACTAACTTGCGACTAACTAATCTCTTATTTACTTTTGTTATTTTTTAGCTTTAAACATTTTAAGGATTTTTTTTACTCTTTTTATCCTTAACTATATTTCTATTATAGTTATATTATTCTATTTATGTTTAATATTCATTCAGTTTAAATTAAATTTTAAGCCCTTTTTGCATTTTATCATTTTTGTTTCTTCTTTAATTGTCTTTGTTTTTAAGGTATAAATAATTTCTATATTATGATCAAAAGTACCTTAGAAAATATGATGAATAAGAGTCAGAGGATTTTTTTTATTCCTTTTTATTTCTTATCCTTATTTTTATTCTTCATATTTCCTGTATTGAGGACAACGTACAATTAAAGTATGTGGAGGGAATCTATTGCTAAATATGTGGAGGGAATCAATTATTTATACGTATTATTTTACTTATCAATTTTTTTTATAATTAGCTTAAAATACAAATTCAAAAATATTTTTTTCAATGAGAGAAGAATGATTAGAACGATATGTTATAAGTTTGGTTGTTTTACGATTCAATTAACTTATGTAAATTTTTTTGGAAATTAAAGAATTGTATTCCAAAAGGAGACCACAAGGTGTTGATTATGCCCATAGTTATAAGTATTGATAAATAATTTAGTTATAATTTTCTCTAATAATCATAAAAAATACTTAATTTGTAATTGATAATTTTTGTATAATCTAAGCATATTGTCAAGTTATAAGTGAATTCTTTTTAAGAACATTATTATCCCATTGAAAAAAAAATACTTTATTTGATCTAAGGACTTATTTATTTTCATAGTTTTTACCCCAATAAAAGGAATAAACCATCAAAAAGATTTTTTTTCACGCTTGAAGGTAATTTAAAAACTAATATTTCATAAGAGTGAATACCTTCAAGGACTATTTTGATTAAAATCCATAAGCCCAATGGACAAGAGTTTTTTATCCACTAAGCTTCCTTTTGAACTTTTCTTGATATCCTTCAAAGTATAGAATTTATATTTTCTTCTCATTGTCAGAGGGCTACGTCATTTACCATTTGGTCCATTTCTTGAGGAGGAGGGAATACTCAAGATTATCACAAGTCGTTATGGTTTTTTAACCTTAAATATGGGGTGAAGAATGTCAATCATTTTTAAAGATTGATACTAAGGCTAGAAGCTTAATGAAACTAACCAAAGATTACATTTAAGAGGGACAAACCACTTTTATTACTTGAGATAAAATGATGCACATATCAATAAATAGAAGATTAGAGATATGAGCAAATGGTGAGTGAGTTTAAGGAGATGATTTTAAAGTTACATTAAAGTACTATACAAAATAAAATAAGTATAGAGGATGATAAAAGGGTATGAAATATGGCAACTAATGAAATTCTGACTAAAATTGGATATATTATACCAATGAGATTTAGTAGATTGTAGTTTCCATCTTTTGACTTAGAAGGTCTTCATAGTTAGTTTCAAACACAAATAATTTCTTTAAGCTTAGTAGGACTCCAAAGGAGGCCAAAGAAAACATATAGCAATGAATTTAATTAGAAAAAAACATTCATGGAATCGGTTATACATGAAGAATACGAAGATAATGGAAGCTCCAAGTTAGGGTGTATACTTGATAGCTTTTGAATACAAGTTTGGAGAAACTATGTTTGATGATCTAGTGGGAGAACTTAAAGAATTAAAGTAGATTGGCAATGCAAAAGAATATTATGCAAACTTTGATTTTTTATCTCATAAACTAATATTTTCGAAGCTACTTAGTGAGTTTATTCTTGAATTGAATGAAATAAAAAATCAAATATCATTAAAGCTTGTTAATCTAAGAATCTTATAATAGGTGTATAAGGCAGCTAAGAAACAAGAGTTGGTTTATCAATATTTTTTTATAGCATATAGGATTGGTAGGAAGAATTAATTGAAGATTCCACATACTTTGGCTTATTGCAATAATTTAGTCAATGTCTCCTACATGAGCCTTAATCAATAATGCAAGTTTAAATAATTGGTGGAGTGAAGGTGACCAAGAAAACGAATAGTAGGGAGTTTGATGAGAGAAGAGTTAAAGGCTTATGCTTTTGGTGTAATGAAAAATACATTATAGGCCATAAATGTAAAAGGAGACAATTGCATGTTTTAGTAATGGATGAACATAAAGCATTAGAATATAAGTAGAATGGAGGAGGAGACTAAACAAATTATTTCCATGTAAGATATTATTAGGTACATTCAATGTTTAGTTTTAAAAAATAAAAGTAGTAGGAATTTTTAAGAGAAAAGTAGTTCATGTGTTAATTGATAGTGGAAGTACATGTAATTTTATGGATAAATTTTTTATTAAGAGGGAAGAGGGAGTAGTTGAGGAAATTAAAATCATGGTAAGTGGTGGTTTAAAGATTACTTGTAATAAAATGTGCAGGAATTTTAAATGAATCATGAATGGAAATTATTTTAGCACTGATTCTTTGGTGATCAATATCAGGGAAAAATGATATAGTGCTTAAATTTAATTGTTATCCAATTTAATGAGTTGGATTGCAATTATAAAACTGACACCATTAAATTTGAATGGGAAGGTAGAGCGATTGAATTAAGAAGTGGTCCAAGTAAAACGTACAGTTACTTTGGATTTAAAGAAGTAGTTGCTAAGAAATTGGAGAATGTGAATGCTACTTGTCATGTTCTACTGCTAAGAAATGATAAGTACGTACATGGTAGAGATCTTGGAAGATGTGCAATTATATGATTGGAATTAGAAGTTATTAATAAGGTAAATGACAAGAGGGCAAAAGGCTACTAGAGGAATTACTAAAGGTTTTTGCTAAATGAGTGGGATTACCACCGAAGAAGCATGATCATTGAATTATTTTAAAGAAAGGGGAAAAAGGCTATCAACATTGTGTTAAGTCAAAATGACTTCACGTCTAATAATTTTGATGACATTCAAATAATAATAATATTAGAAATTGTTGAACC
>JANJEY010000009.1:13228680-13239573 GCA_024703695.1 Erythroxylum cataractarum
CCAAACCAATAACCACCTACTTCATTCTTGTGTTAGGTAAAACCAAACCAATCCATATGTACACTAACTATTAAATGATGCATCTACAATTAGTGGTACACCATATTATTTCTATCTTTTATAACAATTTTTGGATTATATTGACCCAATAGTTATATAATCCTTATTCCAACCTTAGGTTACTTTTGACCTTGTAGCCAAACAAGGTATGGTTTTCTCTGTATAGACCCAAATCGCCACCTAGTTGTCAATTAATGACGCCACCGTTAGCTACTTCCCATCACATCGCCACCAGTGACCTAGATAACGTTTCCTCCCCGTCATCGTGGTTTGTTGAAGAAACTTTGGCAACTGCCCAAGAATCTATCAACGATCAAAAGTCTAAGCCAGTACAACAACTCTATTGAAGTGGGTGTTTGCACCACAGCAGACAGGAACAATTTTGGAAAAGAGGCCATTTAATCAACTCCAATTTGACTTGTTCCAAAATTCCGTTTGTCTTAGTTGCCAATTGGGGTGTGAGCTTTCAAAACCAAAACCAAAACATCAAATTAGTTCTATTAAGATCATAGTGGTTGGTTTATCGCTGCATGAGCCGAATATTAAGATTCTATAGTGAAACCAAACTATTGGTGTTAGGATTGGACCGTAATGTTTTAGGATTTTTTAAGATGTTAAGGAATTAGAAAGTGAAAGTAGTATTTTTACATAAAGAAAGTCAAGAGGTAAGCATGTGTGGCAAAATAACGAACTAAAGAGTAATATCTTATATACATATAATTATTTACATTAAATTACAATATGTAATAAATATAAAAATACATTAAATTTTTTATTATTATTTATAATTATTAATTGTTAGTTTAACGTGATAGAAGGTTAATTCTTTCATTAAATATTTATTTATTATGTGATAACAATAATTAATAAAGTGACCAATTTATTACTTTTATTTATAATACATATTTTTATAAATAATTGTAATTAGTTTGATTATTTTTAATTTTAGTAAATAAAATCATTTAATTTTTATTTATCTTATCGATTTATATCAAAGCGTATATACAAATTTTTAATATATAATAACATATTTCATTAAATTATTCAATTTAATATTAGAGTAAATTAAGTCCTTTCACTAAAATTTTATTAATTCTCGTGTAAATCTGATTAATATATTATTAATTCTTATTAAATTGTTTATTATGAATGAAATAAATTAATACTACATATTAAATAATTTTTTATAAGTAATATGATGTAAATATGAAAAATTAATGATTTCATTTATTAATAGTAAAAATTAATTATTTATAAAATAAAGAATAAAAATAAAAATAAAAATAAAAAATTTATCTTTTAGTATTAACACATGTTATAAATATTTAATTTGTCTTGTTATTAAAATAATAAAATATTATCAATAACTAATGGATATAATACCTTTTTAATAAAATCAATTTAATATTATTATATTTTAATGTGCGTAATAAAATGTGAATATAATAAATTATTAAAATTAGTGTCAAATGTCTAATCAACTGGAAGATAACATTAAACTATTTTAAAAATGGAATAATTAAAAAAAAGGGATGTTGATATTTTTGGAAAAAGGAGAAAAGGATGGGGATAGGGTATTCAATAATTTTGTTTTGAAAAGCATTTGTCATTACGAAACCAATGTCCGGACCCAAAAAGGTCCCTAGTGGACGTCCTTGTCTGGAGTAAATAATACGCCTATACGTGGGCAGCTACTCACCAATCAAGGTTTCAAGCTGAAGCGGTGGGTCCACAAAGACAAAAGATTATCGTAAACCATGGACTTTCGGGGCTCTCTGTGATAATTACCTATCTCCTTATCCTCCTTTCCTTTTCTGGTAAAAAAACCTTTTGCCTGTCTCGTCCTTTCCTCTTCCTTGTGCGTCCTTTCCCGGCCTTTTAAATTCGGAAGCCCTTCCAGTTTCTTTGGCGTGGCCATGTTGTTCTCTTCTTCACAGGCTTCTTTCTTATGGAGATATGCTAGTTTTTTTACATCTTTGGTACAGTTCCTTGATGGCTTTTATTACTTTTCCTTTTTGTTATTTATTTTGCTGGGTTCTAGTTTTGTAACGAGTGTTTGTTACATTTTCTGATTTGTTTCATGGGTTTTTTATCGACGATTTGATTGGCAAGTTTCTTTGTTTAGAACGTTTCCACTCCTAGTTTTCAGCATGTTAAGTTTGTCAGTGTTCTCAACTTCTCGGAACTTATGTTGCTAACCTTGTTAAACTAGGTATAGGGTTTCTTGTATTTCTTGGAACCTACAAGAAGAAACCATTTCAGAATCTAGATCTCTTTGGTACATCTGTAGATAGGAAGTTTGTGGAAAATAAAAAAAAAAGTAAAACCTCATTTTATGGCTGCATATCCTACCCTCCCACTTTTTCTTTGGAGCATTTTAGCTTGTGTAGTCAAAAGCCTTTGTTTTTGGTTACACAAGGACGTGAAGGTCGTTTTACCGTCGTTATACAAACCTCAAGAGTGATGATTGTGTGTTATTCTTGACGTCCTCATCTGTCCGACCTGGAAATTTAGGATCTTTCCCCGTAGTTCTACTTTAATATGATAAATAGGTGCTCGTACAGACCTGACAGTATGTGTCCCATTCCTTTCCTATCATCAATTGTATAATTCAAGTTGGCCCCCCTTACATTTGGCATTTTGATTGCATTCAATGATGTTATTTATGCTAATCTTTGTCACACTTTCTGAGAATTATGCATTTCCTAAGTTCCTTGTCAGCTAGATGACTAGTAGAGTCAATTCATTTTCAAGAATTTTAAGGGAAGTTTTTCATTTAGTTCAAATTGTTAATTTCAGTAGCAGGAGTATAGAATGTAGAATGAAAATTAGTGTCTATTTTGTGGCTTGTCTGAGTTTCTTCGATTAAGATACTTGCCTCTTGTTAATTTTGAATGAAGATGATGGAGAGTTTTGTTTCAAAGTTGTTGCACTGTAAGGAGTGATGTTGTGTATATCCTGTCGACATGCAGATTAATTTCCGCAAGCTTTGATTGTTAACATGGCCTCTAACTAATTAACTCTTCTGCTTTTTTATTTTCTCTTGAAAAAAAAATCTATGCTTAGAACAATGAACAGTTGGGAATTTAAAGATGAAGAATTAAAATATTTTCTGCACCTCATCGTGTTTCACTATCGAAATTCTATCATGCACATTGGACATCCTTCTTCGTGGTAACTAAATCTAAACATTCTCAAATTCATTTGTTTATGTATTTCATCTGTTTGAATTCCCTTTTCACAGTTGTTTCCAAATTCTGATTTAGTTGGATGGTGATAAGGGAAATTACTGTTTGCGTTCTTTAACATGATCTCCCCCTTGTAAATTATGCTCAAGGGTCTTTCATTTAGTTAAAAGCAGGTGACTATAAGCTGTATAAGCCATTGAACTTATATTTTAACTTTATTCCTTCTAAAACTTAATAGTTTATGGACTTTAAGAAATGGGTTCATTACCCAAAAACATTTTTGGTGCTGCTGCAATACATAAATTCGTGATAGGGAAGATGATCAGGTATGTTCCATGTCTATGTTTTACATGTTTACTAATCTTTCATACTAGATTAGTTATGTGATTTGGAATCTATTAAAGCTTCCAACAAAACAATCGTCTTTTTATGGTCATGTTTGGTAAGTTTAACTTCAAACCTCCATCGGGTGTTGGGATAGTTATTTCAATCATCAAATTGCTTTAATGGTAACTATCTGGCCTGCGAGTTTAAATTGCATTTGTAGCCCACTAAAGTTATCCTTTATTGTAATAGTTGTTTTTGCATTACTAGCAATTGCATCCGATAATGTACAGTAGGAGTGTAATTATTTAAGACGTAGTTGAGTACAAGAATGAGAGTTCTTTTATAGTCCAATTAAGGTACACTGAATGACAAAATATATAAGAAATAGTGCTTTCCATATAGATATGCTGCATTCCTTCGATATTCAATGTTGGACTGCTTTGTGTGTTAATATCATAAAAGATTTATGTTTTTTATGTTGCAACTTATAACATGGAGCAAGAGTTGGGTCTTGGATGGGATAGATTTGTAATTTTATTGAGGAGGAGGACACAAGGTTTGACGCTTTTCTTTCTTGGCACCTCATCTTGTTTATGTGGATCCTTCCCTGACTGTCACATCTCATTGCATAGTTTTGAATGCTTTCCCTGCTATCTTATCTATGGGTAATTGGTAATATTTTTTTTTAATTCATCAAATAGCGCAAACAAGTACTTGGACAATGATTCTGTCTGATAATTGCATCTAAAGTACGTTTACCCTGGCTATACCATATTAATTATTATTGGGCTAAACCCTGGTTGTTCCTATTCAAGGCTGACTTTAGTAGTAACAGAGTTATTCAGTGTCTAATTCATTTTTACGTAAATCTTGGTCAATTTCTGAGCGTCTGGTCCACTCGTAATCGTTAATGGCTGCCTCCGCAGCCATGGCTCGCTAGTCGCTACTGTACTGTTGAGTAAGATCTACGTTCATCCCTGTACAACGACGTCGTGTCAGTTCTCTTCCTTATGGCACCCAAGAAGGTATAAGTAACTATAACGACCAAATGTTTTTGTGGGTCCCAATGAAGGTACTGAAGGACAAGTGACGTTTGACTATGTCTGTCTACGTGGGGGGCCACCTGTCACAGATATGTCGTGTCATTTGAGCGCTAGTACTGTGAATTCCACGTGGGATGGATGAGGGCCCAGCAAGTGGAATGGATTGGAGTTGTTGATTGTTATCGGATGAAGTGGCCGTTGTATTAAAAATGTCTCGCTAATTCCATCGCTAATCTGCTTTGGCTTTGTTGTGTTCCCTTGTACACTGAAATAAGCAAACGAAATTACTCTTATCGACTCGTCCAGCTCTAATCTCAATGCGTCCTTTGCCCTTTTCCAAGTATGAATTGTTTCGACCTTTTGCTTGCTTCCTTTCTCAGATTCTATCCTTACTTGTACTCTTTGGTCCTTTGCCATCATTGATCACTGTGATTCCCTCTCCCGTAATGGGTTTCGATCTCTTTCTTTTCTTTTCTATTCAGGCTCCAATCTTTTTTTATTCATTGTATTTAACCTTAATTTTGACTTTTTTTGTTTGTTTTTGGTAACATTTTCAAGATGGTTTCTTCTTGAAATTAGGAAACATGAAATTTCTTTTTTTAGATGTTCTTCCGTTTGTCTGTTAAAACTTGAAGATTGGGCATGTTGAAGGAACTGTACGAGATGGCTTCGTGGTAAAAAAACTTACCAGATGCAGTCAATAGGGTTTAACTTAGCATGTGCATTTTTTTTTGTTTTGTGAGATTGGGTTTGAAATGTTAAAATATTCTAAGTATCTTTGAGTTTGCTGGACATTCTTGTTTTGCTCATAGTTTATATTTCTTTCTCTTTTCCCTTGTTTTGATTAATTGCTTAGCCAATCACAAGGGTTGTTACTTTAGGTTTTAATGGCTGTAAAGTATAGTTGTTTTGGGGGATTATCTAATGTCTGCTAAAACTTGGACATCTGCTCTTTTGTTCTTATGTTAAGAATGAAGTTTGGCTCTCAATTTCATGTGTTTTTATCTCAATGTATCCGCAATTATTCAGATTTCTTTGGGCAGTCCATCACACTTGTTTAATGATTGATCTCTCTCGCCCCCTCACGCAGAAAGATAGGTAGAATGATGTCTGTTCTCTTCCAAGCCCTAATGTTTACTCTGTTGGTATTGTGGTGCTTCCCTCTCTGGCTTCGGAGTTTGGAAATAGCAACTGTTAGTTTCCCATATGTGGTCAAACAATATATAATTTCATGTGAAATAGGCTAGTTTTGTGTTTTGCTTATTCTTTCTAGATACGAAGATACTGCTTCCAGTGCAAGCTTAAATATTAAAGGTTTCAAGTAGATGGGGGATGTATTAGATCCTTGCTTCTTCATATGATTCGGATGCCAACACAGTCTATTTTATCATTTGACGTGAAAAGTGTGTACCTATTTTATAGTTATTTTCAATGTCATCTAATATATTGATGTTTGGCTTGTTCATTGCTCATTAGAACTAGTTTTTGTTGCTCATTAATTTATTTTTTTGGTTACTTGATTATCTTTAAAATGCAGTTGAGAGCATGAAAGGCGCCCTACTTACTGCTCTGGAAAATAAATAATAACAATCATAGTTTAATTGTCTTAAAGTGTTGCACATTCGTTTTGTGGTTTAATTTATAGTTTTATGTACTTATGAGAGAGCTTTAGGTGGCCTGAGTTTTATAAATTTGTCATAAATGCTGTTTCAGGCAGCGTTCAAAGATTATTCAAAGTAAAAGCAAAGCTTCTTGTTCTTGGAAATCAAAATGGAAAAGCTCTTGAGATTTTGCAACTACTAACATGCAATTTGAGTGTCTTTCATGGTAAGCAAAGTAAGGTAAGAGAATGCTTTGAAGTTCAAACACAGAGACCAGGGTTTCTTACTATTTCTTGTGAATCTCACTTTTGCAGATGTCTTTCTAGCACTCACATGTAGTTGTTTGACGACGAGAGAGAGCACGCATGTTAGCATTCTTGCAAGGGGCATGGCTGTGTACATGCGTGCTCTTTCTCGTTGTCATGCAGTATACTCAATGTGGGATCCTTCTTTATTTACTATCTTTACTCGCACACCAGCAAGTAGGTGAATGTACCCCCGAGTGTATGTGAAATCTGTCTCTATGACTCTGACTACCAAGATAAGACATCATATAGTTGGTTCCATGGGCTGTCAAACATAACGATTAACTATTTGTTTGCCGCAGGTAGAAAAAAGTTTGTTGGAGTATCAAGTTTTTCTGAGACGGTATGGGTTAGTGTACCTCTCATTCTTGTGTGTAACTTTCCTCATCTCTCTATGTTGCATAAATGTTTTAGCCACTTCTGAACCGTTGCAATTATAGGATAAAGTCATAGGGAAATGATGGAATGCAAAGGATAGTTATGGGTGAAAGTGATACTGCGCTAGTTAACTATTAAATTGAGATTTCTAGCAGTGGCTATGGATCTAGTGGCACCGAGTTCATCCTTCCTTTCCTAATGTGAGTGCCTTGTTCCAAATATATTGTTTTGATATGTGAGATTAATAACTAACATTCACTTGAAGGAAAAAAGAAGAAGAAGAAGATGTTAATGTGACCTAGAAATGATCTTTCGACAATAAGTTCACCCTCCCTTTGCAGATTCTAATTAAACGAAGGCATTGGAAATAAGGTCTTGTCAAATTAACCTAGAATTTGGAGAGTTCTGTGTATGTAACTATGGCTCATATCCCCACAGAAAATCCCAGTGTTCGACATAGATGAATAACGTTGTTTAGCATTTCTTGTCAGAATCCACGTTTGGTTGGCGGTCAATTAGGATGATGAGGGGCTGAATCTTAAACCCTTTAAGAATGTGGAACTTTGGTATGACAGCTGAAAATGGCTACTGTAGATATGCTGTAGGTGCTCATCTTACTAGTTTTGAAAAATGTATCTGACTTGTGAAAATTGGCAATGCTTTGATTCTAGAAAGATAGTTTCTACTATGAACTTTGTTTATTTCATGGCAATTATCTTCCAAATTCTGCTTATGCTTCTTCCTACTTTGCTTGATCATTGCGTACTTGCCATTTCCCTATCTTGGTAAGCTTATTCTCTCTTTTATTTTGATAGTGCTTTCTTTTGAATTTTAATCACATTCTTTAGGTTGCGTACAACTGGAGCAACATAAATTGTTATAACCTCTTCTTAATCACTTGGATCATATTGATAGCCTAGGCAATGCGTCAACTTCATGGAGTACACTGGATGAAGAGGCACTTATGTAGATTATTATGGCTTCTGGGGTGTGAATTCTGACTTTTCAGATGCAAGTGACTCTTATTACTGCTTCCCTAGAGCCAGACTTGAACGTTTATTTTGATAGGGTTAATCTAGCGAATTCGTTATACCATTTGATTTGGAGGGAAGATGCAGAAACTAAAGATTTCAACTTCAATGACATCTGCAGAAACTAAGGGCTATACTTCAAATTACAGGTTTCGTCATTAGTAGTAAATCTTTCTATTTTCTTAACCTTTTTATGTTTGAACTGTATCTTCTTGTGATAAAAATGAGTGCCCTCTTTGTCCTCTTATTCCGTGAATTTTCCAGCTTCCAAGGCTCAAATTCATTTATCTCATTCGTTGACCACATTTCGTCTCCAAAGGTCTTCTGGTATGTAACCCTGATTCAGAAAAGATCGTCTTAGATAAAATATTGGTTGACCATTTCCTGCAGTTAGTCTGCATGTAGGGTTTCTATTGTTGACGTAGATACTTCCTTCTTTATGTTTATGAGAATTTTCCTGACATTAAGTGTTTTACTTTTTTTTTTTTCTATTTCTAGAAATTGGAACCCTCAGTTGCTGAACTGATGCATTCTGGGTATCTTTCCCAAATACCTGAAGAAAATATGGCAATCGTACCTCTAGAGGTAGGAGACTACAGCTTGTCTGGAGCCTGCATGTAAGCCAAAGTCAATTAGAATGCAAAATTCCATAGTTTAGTGGAGAGCTTCCAAATGACAACTCCGTAATCAGAATTTGTTAAGGTTGTGAGATTCTTCTCATATTAGGCATAACTAAAAAGTGAGTTAAACTTCTGGTACATGACTACACGGTCACCGGGTACTAGGTTACAATAGTGTGCTTATGCTTTAACATGCTACATCTCGGGGTTGTATGCTAAAGCTGTAGGTGTAAAAAGATTGCGTTAACTAATTTGGAAAACGTTTTGGGGTTTAGGAAGATGTTGGCACAGTTGATATGCTGTCGCTTTAATGACTATGAAAAAGAAGTGTATGTTTAGAATTTAAATCCACATATGCGAGTCTAGTTCTTGCTTCTTGTTGGACGTCAGAAAAACTTAAGATTCGGATCAAGTCTATGCAACTTCAGTGCTGCTTTAGTATAGCTCGGGCTTTCAATCTTCTTTTGTATTTCCAGTTCTCTACAGATTGATAAATTTAGTGACAAAGAAATGGCAAAGTTGTGAAATTTCAGGTGATATTGCATATTCCTCATTTTATGTTTGTTTATTAACCTATCGTGCAAACTGTAACTTTAGCTATAGTCTAACCAAGATAATATGTCCTGGGATTGGGTGATATGGTATCACAATAATCTTGCTGTTGTGAGGATGGCTTCTTGTTGGACCCTTATCCCTTCTGGTCTATATACACTAAAATAAAACAGGACAATCTGCTACGTTTAAAAACCGTCATGGAAACTCAAAAAATATCGTGGAATATCATTTACGATGTTTTAAAAAATGTTACAAAAAACGTTGCAGAATATGGTGTAGGCAGAAGATTTCTGCGATGTTTTTCATAAAACGTCACAAAAAATACAAACATTCACGACGTTTTAAAAACGTCACAGAAAGATTGAATATTTTGCGACGTTTTTGAAAACCGTCGGTGATGGCATTTTGCAACATTTTTGGAAACGTCGAGGAATGTCATCCGTAACGTTTTTGTATTTTAATAATCATTTTTTAATTTTAATAATTATTTTTTGATTATAGTAATTATTTTTTGATTTTAATAATTATTTTTTAAAATACAATATTTTTATATTTTAGTGTTATTGTTATTTTTCTTTGAATAGAACAAAGGAAAAGGGCATAAATAAATAAATAATTTTAAAAAATAAGAAATACAATATTTACGTTTTAAAAAAAAAAAAAAGGAGAATATGTATTAGAAGAACCGACATCATATATTAAGGCATACATTAAAGCCTTCCAACCATAGCAAAAATATATGTTAAACTTAGAGGCTAGTCTTTACTGTCAACGGACTATTATCCAATCTTTGTCAACCTTCATTTGTCTTCAATTTCTATACATTAAAGCTTTCCAATGATGCGTCATCTTTCGTAGATTCAAAATAGTCTTTAAAGCATCAATTTTATTAATTTGGATTACCATCATTGTATAATGTGTTCTTCATGTGATTGGTCTTGTCTCTAATTAGAAATTGGGCCGCAACTCACCAAATCTTCTGATGTCAGCATCAATGTCATTGATCATTAAACAGCTCATCTTCTCCTTTAATAATCGTAGAAAATATGCTGAACTTGATTACCATATATGGAAGCTAATAGCTAATAACAAGGAAGAATAATTTTACTAAAGGATCTCACAAAATGAGATAGTATCCCAACAAAATGTAAAAAGAGAAATTGTACTTTAGATAAATGAACCAGTTTTATCATTTGCTTCCTTTTCTCTTGCTTTTTAGTAACATGTTCAATTCAAATCGTATGTGCTTTTAAGCCAGATAACTTACATTAAACCCAATTAAAGAATACAAGAAAAAGATACTAAGTCACATTCCAACCGAAATTAGAGTAAAACTGTAGCACCCCACTCCTGCGAGACCCGAACCCGACATCGACGGTGATATCCGAGCCCGCGACCCGCGAGGGTGGTATGCTAGAGCGGTCAATGCAGTTTCAAAACTCATTATGATATATTTTTTTTGAAAACAGTCGAGTGCGCGGAAATAAAAATAAACGATTCGGGCCCGTGATACGAAAACCCATTTCATTCATACACTTTATCAAAGATCACTTTTCAATATTTATCAATTTGGGCCCTCAAACAATTCAGTACTATTTTTGCGGAATATAAATTTACACATAAGTCAAAATGACACAAATGCAGACGTGAACTGATCCCGACTTCAAACACCGACTCTCTTGTAGTAATCATACTCCCGGTTCACTATCGGGGTACTCTTCAATTCCTGAAAAATAGTTGCAATGTTGGGTGAGTTTGCGAACTCAATGAGAAACCATCATCGAT
>JANJEY010000009.1:13544633-13569298 GCA_024703695.1 Erythroxylum cataractarum
TATTAGGGTCCTGTAGATTGAAGATTGTTGCCCTCCTTTCATGTTTCTTTAGTTGATTCGTCAGATGTAGACCTTCTTTGCATCTTCCTCCGCCGTCTCCTCGGTCGTTTACTCCACCAAGCCCTCGCCGACCCACTAGTAAATCAACAACCTTTTCTTCACTTCCACATCCTTCGGAAACAGAGCAAAACAGAGCATGTAAAGTTTGGATCTATCTTCCAACCTTTTCTTCGCAGCTTCTCGAGTGGACCAACAAGGTGAAGTTCATCTGTCTTGCCACTATTATTGCTGGCGACACTCTCATCTTCCTGTACGAAAACGAACGAGAAGGGTTTCGGTTATCAAATAACCGGTTCCTAAGAAAACCGGTCGGTTCTCTAATAAACCGGCTGGTTTTGATTTGTAAGGGTTATTTATTAAAACCGAACCGGACAGCTGGCTGGTTTGGACAAATTCCGGTCGGACCGGCCTGTTCGATCCAGTTTTAATAACCTTGATTGGATGTATTTAAGGAATTGACTTCTCGTTTTTGGTTAAAGAACAATAATCATGGATATTGGCAATTAATTGAATATGAAGTTATCCCAAGTTTCTTTCATCATTGCAAAAAGATAGGCCATGTAAAGGATCATTGTCGAGCCCTATATGGTAGAATATTTGAGCCAAAGAAGAAGTGGATTCCCAAGTCAAAGATGAATGACAAAATTGAGACTTTAGAGGGTAAGGAAATTGTAACTAGTTTAACTCTTGAATTACGAAGAACAAAAATGTCTAGTTTAAAGATAACAGATAAGAAATCATGTCTTGTTTTGATACTTTGTAACTAGTTTAACTCTTGAATTACGAAGAACAAAAATGTCTAGTTTAAAGATAACGGATAAGAAATCATGTCTTGTTTTGATACTTTTATATTCCATTCTGATGTAAGTATATTCTATTATGATCCATTTATGTTATGCTTTGATGCAATTAATAGTCTGATTACTCCCAAATTTGAATAATTAAAGATTATTTGTGATAAGCCATGAATTATTTGCTTATAAATGCTAGATGACTGTTGGAAGCAGTTGCCATCTTGTATCATGTTTAGTTATTCCACACTAAGCTATATGCTTAGCACGGTAGTTTTTCCTCCGTATAGGTCTCGATAAAAAGGATTAAGGCTGGGACCACTATAGTGTCCAAAGAAGGATGTGTTATGTTTTGGAAGATGTTTTGTATAAGTTTTTGAGTTGTATTTAAAATTATGAGGCATATTTGTATTTTGTGTAAATGGTTTGTAATAACTATAATACATGATATATTTGTATTTGAGGCATGTATTTGATAAATACAATGTGTAAATTATATTCTGTTTACAACTCAATATTCAAATAAATTGTGAAGTATGTTGCCTTATTTTTAGGATTTGTTGGAATATCAAAGTAGGTTCTAGGTTTGATTTGTGTGGCATCCGTATATTCTCTTAGGGGGTATTAGGGTGTTACAATTTTTGCTTTTGATATTCTTCCTTATGATGTGTAGCCTCTTTTTTTTCAGTGTTTTCTTCCTTTTTTTGGTGTCTATGATGATTCTCAAGTGTATCTCCTCCTATAGCCTTCAGTAATACCCTTTATAGTAAAAACTAGGTTTTCTAGAATGGTCATTTACATGGCCATGTAGGTGATCATATATTTTAAATTATCCTATAAAATTGTGACTTTACATGATCAGAAAAGCTTATTGTTGTGACTAATTTTTACGGACTTTGCAAGCTTTGATCTTTTGATTGTGGTTATAATTTTGATGTTTTTAATCCAAATTTGAATCAATTACGTGAAAATGGTTAATTTTGTATAAAAGGAAATGGTGTTACTAAGGTGTCACCACCGTGACAAGTTTCACGGCTTGTCACCCCCTTGCATAATTTTATATAAATGATTTAATATCACGTGTCAAAAAATGCAGGTTTTGAAAGCAGATAAACCTAAACCTAAACTTAAAGCTAAATGGCTCAGATAACTAGAAAGAAAAAGAGGCTAAAATAGGGCTAGAAAATGGAACAAAAATAATAAGGCTAGAGGCAGAGAACAAAATAGTTGTTGGTGCTGAGGAAGAAGAGAAACAATAGGTAGAGAGAAGGTAGAGCTAAAACTATTGGGAGCATTCGTTCTTCTGGGTGATAGTGAACAAAGGCAGAGGGAGAGAGTAGAAGGTAGGGAGTCACTGACATCCTCATCCGAAAATCTATTTATTTGCTCTTTCTATTTTATCTATGTTACATTATAGAACTCCTTTTATCTTTTTCCTGTTGAACTTGTTTCTTTGTTAGACGTTGATAGTCCATTTCGGCTCTTACTCTATTAGATTTAGTTTATTATTTGAATTGATTTTAGATCTTAATTGGCACTTTTAACAAGACAATTATCCAATTATTTCCCCCTTAGTCATACATAGGAGACTAAATTAGTGAATTTAATTCTTCAAGAGTTTTTCACACCAATTGACCAAATCGTTTTTATTCCAATTAAATCAGTTTACTTTTTAGTCTAATTGTATGATTTTCTTTAAAGCCTCTACTCAAAAAATTAGGATAGAATGTTTAGGAATGCACTTGTTTTTATTTTAGTCAAAGTTAATTTGAATGGACCAATTTCACCTCCTTGAGAAGACAACCCTAGGTATTTAACTATAATTATCTCAAATTTTGGCACAATTTTTTTTTGACATTGTTGTCAAGGAGGTGTTTATTGTTTAGACTTAATTTAATTTTGATCATTTTTTTTTCATGCATACATTTTTTCATGTTATTTCATTGAATTGTTTTAGCAGTTTTTGTTACTAATTTAGTGTTGTCTTTATTTTGTTTATGGGAGGAAGGAGGTTATGGGAAAGTGAACTTGTTCCCTTTATTGATAACATACATCATATAAGAAGACCTCAAAGGGACTTTAAAGACAATCTCAAGGAACCCAGGCCTAAGATCAAGAGAAAGCCGAAATGAAGCCAGTAATGAAGGAGTATGCCAAACCAGTAATTGGTACTACCACTTCATGCATACATTTGGGAGAGGTAGCTAGAAACTATGAATTGAAGAGCATACACTACAACATGCTACCATCTTTCTACTGGGTTCTCAATAAAGACCCTTTAATCTTCATTCGGGAGTTCGATAGCACTCTCTAAACGTTTGCTTTGGATGGCTTAAATGAAGATCAACTCAGAATGAGATGATTCCTATACACATTGAAACATTGGGCCAAGGCATGGTTGATAACCCTTCCGTTCAATTCATTGAATACATGGAAAGAGGTATACAATAAATTCATGGGAAAATTATATTCCCATTTAAATACCTCTGAGTTACAGACGAAGATAGCTACCTTCACCCAGATGGAGGGAGAGTCATTCTATAAAGTGTGGGAATGCTTCAAACTCTTGCTAATACAATTTCCACGCCATCATTTTCCACTTCACATGCAAAACCAATATTCTATGATGGATTAACACAAGAATGTCAATACACAATGGATAATATAGCAGGAGGAGTTGTGGGAGAGAAGACTGTTGAAGAGACATGAATTCTTTGAAATGTTGGGGGCCAATTCTCAACAAAAGAGCATGAGGGGGAAAAGAACTGGAGTTCATAAAGTGAACTTGAACAAAGAAATGGTCGTACAATTGGCTGAGCTAACAAAGCATACGAAAATGCTAACCATAAGACTACCCTGAAATGTTCCAAATCAAGAAGTATGTGGTATATGTGGAACTTATAGTCATAGAACTAATGTTTGTTAGTATTCTTTTGAATCTTTTGCAGGTGAAGAAGAACTAGTGAATTCACTTAATAATTTTCAACCGAGGGTAAAAATGACCCATATTTGAACACCTACAACCCTAGTTGGAGATTCCTTCTAATCCATTTAATGTAGGCGATCAAGAGGAGGAGAGCCTCATCAAGGAAAAAGACGATCAACATAAGGTAAGAAATGGGCAAAACTCTTCAAGTCATGTTCAGAAAGGTGAAAAACTTGTCCATGCAACTAAAGGCAATAGAGGATTAAGACTGCATAATTCAATTGATCCTTATAGATCACCAATTCCATATCCAAACCACCTTAAGGATTCGAAACAAGATGAGAAGTTTTCTTATTTATATAACATGTTTTCTAAGGTTAATATTAATCTACCTTTGTTAGATACGATCATGAACATTTCAGGGTATGTGAAGTTCTTCAAGGAACTAAGTACCACAAAACAAAAGTTTGAGCCAAATAAGAAAGTGATAGTTTCAGAAGTGGCAAGAACGATTCTTCAGCAACAGTTACCCCCCAAATTGAAAGATCCAGGGAGTTTTATTATGGGACTATTAATGGGTAATGGTGATGAGGTTAAGAGTATGCTTGACTTTAAAGTAGGCATAAACCCTATGCCTTACTCTATTTATGTGAAATTGGATTTAGGACAGTTTATACCTACAAACATGTGTTTGCAATTAGTTGATAGGTCAATTCGTTATCTAAAGGGAATAATAGAAGATGTATTGGTAAAGGTACGAGGATTGATTGTCCCTATAGACTTTGTTGTCTTAGATATAAGGGAAGTAAAGGAGAAAGAAAAGGGGCACTCCATACTCCTAAGGAGGCCTTTTATAGCCACTACCAATACCTTGATTGATGTGAAGAACAGAAAACTAACCATGACTATTCTGGGAGAAAAAGTAGATTTTTTCATCTTTAATATTGAACCTATTTCCACTACTACTGTCAATGAGGAATGTTCTCTTGTTGATCAAATTAATACTATAAATTTTAATTTTACCTTGCAAGAAGAAAAAGGGAATTGGACTTGATTAAAGAGATTGATGACTATTTTCAGTTGTTAGATGATGTAACTGAGGGAGAGTCTCACAAATTCTTAAAGATAGATCCCAATGAAGAGAAAAAGACAATGGAATCACTCACTTTGAGTGATCCACCTTAAGCATGAATATTGAGACATCCAGCTACAAGACATCAAAGAAGCACTGAAAGGCAGGCAACCTATACAATTTTTTTAATTATTTGTTTGTTATTTGCTTTTAGTGAATCTCAACTTAGTTTATTTGTTTTGTGTGTGCAGACCTGATATTCAGTCTCTTTTATTTGTTTTCCTCATAGTTGTTCTCCACTCTTCGACGTAGTATGTCGCGTTTCATGCTGAATCAATGCAGCCACCACCCCCACTTTTGTATCGTATTTCTATCCTTCTCTTTTTTTTATTGCTTGTTAGTTTAATTTCTTTTAGTTTTAATGTTTGTCCTCATTTGAGTTATTTTGCATCTTAGATGCCTCTTTTATTTTCTTATCACCTTAGGAATGGAATGATATTTAAGTGGGGAGGGAACGAGTATTTAATTTAAAAAATTGTGTTGTGTGTTTGTTTTTTCATTTAATAGTTAAAGATGCACAGTCATGAAAAAAAAAACTCTAATGGGATTAGAAATGCATAATATGAGTGAATGAGTATACTTGCATGCTTAGACTGATTAACTTGGATTTCAATTAAAAGGAAATTATCTTGTTGTGATAGATGAATGTAACTTTTCTTTGGTAAGAATTTGAGCCCTTTGAAATATGTAATAACAAATTTAAGTATTCTTTACTGAGAGTGTTTTTTCATGATTAAGGAACTCTAAAACTTGCATACAAATACTATTTGAGATCATATAATCTTATGCAAATGTTGAAATGATGAAGACAATTAAGATTTTCCTTTTTTTTTCTTAAAAAGCCACTATAATGTTAACCTTAATGAGCACCTTTGAGCATAACATGAAACATTTTTTTTTTCTTTAGACCCAAAATATGAACCTTTACCTTAATTATTTATCCTCTTTGTTGTACTTACCATAAGGCAATTTGAGCATTTGAAATGGTACTCATGGGTTTAGGAAGTAATTTCTTGAATAAGTGTGGGGGGATCATAGCATATAGTTTGCTATTGTGTTAGGAACGGGTAGGGTTGTAGCAACTTTTATCTTTCCTCTATATTTTTCTTCTCTTAATTTCCTTGTTTTAAATAAATAAAGAAAAGAAAAAATGAAAAAAAGAGAAGAAAAGAAAAAAATGAAAAAAATGAAAAATGAAAAGAAAGAAATAAAGGGGACAACCAAAAAATGAAAAGAAAGAGGAGAGACGTAAAAATCAGAGTGTTAACCTTGTTAAATGAGAGGAAAACATTAAGAGTTTCATGCTTCATTGTTCTGTATTATTTAAAATGCTCAATTTGTCTTGTGGTTTTAAACTATGATTTTCCTTTTTTTCCTACCTTTAGCCCAGTCTCATTATAACCTAAATAAAGACTTTCAGATTGATGTTTGTGTTTGACATGAGTAGTAGAGATCGGATTAGTAAACAAGCTTATGGTAGATGCCTTACATGAAATGAATGATGAGTAATGCATGAGAGGATGGAGAGTAGAGTGAGTGTCTATCACACTTATTAATTTTGGCTAAGCTTGTGGAAAATAGTCTATTCATAGAGTATTATGAGTTTCAAGTTCTCAAGTTGTGTTTATTGAAATAATCATTGATATCTTTTACTCTTATTTGAGAAGATTGTTGTTTTCATTGTTTGTTCTTGTATAGTCTAGTATTCTTTATTTTGCTTAGGGACAAGCATAGTTTAAGTGTGGGGAAATTGTTGTGACTAATTTTTATAGACTTTGCAAGCCTTGATCTTTTGATTTTGATTACAAATTTTGGTTTTTAAGCCAAATTTGAAGGAATTGAGTGAAAATTGTCACAAATTTTCCATAAAAGGAAAGGATGTGACTAAGGAAGGGGGTGACAAATAGTGTCACCCCCGTGTATAATTTTATGTAAATAGTTTAATATCATGTGTCACTAAATGCATAATTTGATGATGGATAAACCTAAACTTAAAAAAGCTCGATAAATAGAACTAAAAAGAGATTAAAGGGGGCTAGAAAACAAAACAAAAAGAACAAGGCTGGAGGTAGAGAACAAAAGAGTTGTCGATAGTGAGGAAGAAGAGAAACAGTAGATAGAGAGAAGGTAGACCTAAAACCAATGGGAGCATTTGTTCTTCTAGGTAATAGGGAACAAAGGCAGAGGGCGCTAGTCGAAGCCAGGGAGTCACCAACATCCTCATTTAAAAATCTATTTGTTTTCTCTTTCTATTTTATCTCTGTTGCATTATGGAGCTCCTTTTATTTTTTGTGTTGAACATATTTCTTTGTTAGAAGGTGATAGTCCATTTCGGTTCTTACTTTGCTTATTTCCTTAAGACTTTTTTGTTACTGTTAAGTGTGGCATTGAAGTATGTGAAGATGATGAATTGTGTTTATTATATGATGGGCTCATTTTTTGTTCTTGAGAATTAAAGTTGTTAAATTTGAAGTATTGGAAGTTTGTTGGAACTTTGGTGGATGTAATAGTTTACTAATTTGTTGGTTGACTAGTATTCTATATTGGTCAACTAGTACCTAACAATTAGTGAATCTGATGTTGCAAAAACATATTGGACAATTAGTGCACTATATTTATAACCATTGCAACAATTTGTTCTTAGTTACGACAAATATTTTAGGTCCTAAGACACTATAAATAGGTGTTTTCTCATTGGCTTTAGCATAAAAAAGGTTTTTGGTATTGTATATAAACATTTAAAAGAGTTTGTCAATCATTTTAACACCATTGTATCGTATTTATGTGAGTAAACCATTTTGGAGTTATTAAGTGAGTAAGTGAGATATTTTGGAGTTGTAATACTTTATTAGGTGTTGAATATTGTACTTGGTGGTGATTTAAGAGGTATTAAGGTTCCTTTTCACCTCGTAAGAATATTGTAAGAAGGATTCCTTTTTACTGAGAAAAATTATACAAAGGTTATTATTTACCTTAAAAGAATTATAGTGGAATTTTAAAGGAGTCCTAGGAGCGGACATAGGCACGTGTTAATTGTTAAACCACCATTAATTATTTTGCATCCTCTCATACCTATAATCTTTAAATTATTATTCAATTATTTGATTAGTTTATTTAAGAATTTTTCTCATACTCATTTATATTAGAAAAGGTTAATAATGATAAAAATTAAATAACTAAATATTTGGAATGGAAATGAGAGGCTACTAGATCTAAAGGATAAAAAAAAATCAATGAAAAATATCAAAAATACAATATCTTAAATGGATATGTAAGGCCAATTATAAATAATAATAATTAGTTAGTGATAATATGTGTTAAAGTGATTGGTGTACATTAATTATGTGACGTGGCTTAAAGAAGTAACTAAGACAACTACTTGAGGACAAACTTTGGGACTGGTAGTATATATGAGAGAATTATTTTTAAGGGGCTTGTAAAAGTTGTGAAGAATTTATGATTATGGTTAAATGATACTAGGATGACATGTCAAGTTGAAAGCATCCTCATTGTACTTATTATTCATAGGTCCAAGTTTATATTCATATATAAGGTTAAAATATAATGTACTTTAGTTATATAAGGTTAAAATATAATGTACTTTAGTTATTAATTCCTAATAGAAAAATCCTTGTCTCTAATAGTTCCTCGATATTTACAAGCATCAAAATAGAAGACTCTAGTTAAGGAGGATACGTCCTAATACTCTAATAGTATCCTTTCTTACACCACCTCCTCTATTTGACTAGTATATCAAGCTTATCGAGCATCCTATATCATCTTCCCATTTCTCACCAGCATTTAGGCCCAATCTCTATTAATATCAACTTACCAATTCCTGCCAATATTGACTTATTAGTTTCTACCATCATTTGCTTACCAATTACCTTCAATGTTGGTATACTATGATTCATCAATATCTTCATACTTGGTGCTAGTTGTGTTTATACGTCCTATGCCAGAAATGGGGGCATCATACTTAAATCATTCTATATTGTTTCCCTCAATAATAATATTCACAATTTTAGAGCCATCATTTGTTTATGAACCGTCTTTCTTTGACGTATGAAAATTAAGGTGACTAGGTAAGTTGACAAAAAAGTTATAGATAATAAAATGGATGAATATGAACTAAAATATAAATAGATGATAAAAATAACTGGTGATTCTACATCCTTAGTTTAATTTATTACTAAGTATTCAATTGCCTCCTATATTTAAATTGCCAGGATTGGGAAGTGTGATGGGAATTAAGACTTAAAAGTTCATTTACCTTAGTAAGTTTAACAACATATATTAATAATGAAAACTTGTTGTTCTACTATTTATTACAGAGAATTAATAGAATAAAATTACGGTGATTTCTTAATATGGAACAATCAATTGTTAAATGCTAGAGACTTGGTGAAGTCATTCTTAACTTAGTATGGGTTCAACTAAGACATTATAGTAACTTGAGAGGACCTCTATAAATAAAGAAGAAATCAACTAGGAATCTAAAAAGGAATGTAATAAGTAAGGGTAAAAAGCAAGAGGAAGCCTAACTTCCTTTCTCAGAAAAGGATGCTATCATCAAGTACTTGAAAATGTTAAATAATTTATATTATAACAATTTAACATTTCTCAAATCACCTCTCTAATTAGCTAGTAAGTAAATGTGAGGTTATAGGCAATGTAACTAGAAAGGAAAAGGTTGAAATAATTATCTAGGAACCTACTAAGAAGTCATTCTAAAAGAAGAAGGAAGAGGAAGTAAACAAAATGGATATAATCACTAACCATCGTATATGGTCTAATAATCAAAGGAAGGTTAAATATAAAGAGAGAGAGTTGATCGGTCCTCCACTCCCTCAATTCTCTCCTAACGTGTCATTTTCTCAAACTTACCTTAACCTTCTAATTCCTCAACCATTCAAAAAACCTTTCATATCACAATAATCACCTGCTCCTCCAAATTCCGCTATATAATCCTAATTTGGCTAAACTTAGCTTGTACATTATGTTTAGAGGGAACAGGGCTAATAGGGTCAACAATATCAAGGTGGATAGAGAAATAAGAAAGAGCCCTTATAAGCAAAATATTTTTTTTTGATAGAATTCAACAAATTTCTTTTTTTATATACATTAGGTATACCAGTTTTTGCTAGACTAATCTTAAACCCCTAACCCTAAAAGCCCTAAAGGAGGTAAATCTGGAACCTCAAGATCCTTAAGGTTCCTACGTAGCCTGTACACTTCTGCGCACAAGGAGTCGCCATATGCTGATTAGTCAGTTGCTGATTGATCACTGGCCTTGCTCAACTTCAGGTTCCCAACAGCCTCAGGTTTCCTAGTAGCTCCATCTTCCACACTACCGCTGGAAGGGAGACGTCCGTAATTGATCTGAACAAGGAGCATGCTCAGAGGGCTAGAAGATCATTAAAAGGGAAAATTCTCCTCTCACCTCCTTTTTTATTGACTCAAACTCAAGACCTCCTACAAAGGAGAGCCTTTTGAGTTAATAAAATATTGTATCTATACCCAACAAACAATTTGAGCCTCCATATTCTCCTTGGTATAAGACATAGCTAATATATGAATATCATGATGGTGTTGCAAGGCATTCAGAACATGCATTTCGTTTAAGGATAAATTTACATATTTTTATAGGGATGGCAAAACCGGCCTAACCTAGCCTAGCCCAACCTGTGACTCGACTATTCCTTCAAAATTGACATCATCCAGTTCGTTATATATATATAATGGGCCTAGTTTGGCTAGACCTGCCTATGGCCCAACCAGCCACGGGCCGATCCATCCAGACCAGCCAGGTCACGGATCAGGCCATCATTTCACATGGGTTGGGGGGTCAAGCCGAGTTGAGCCATTAGTAGCCCGGGCCTGACCCGACCTATTAATATCCCTAATTTTCTAAATCATGAATGACTAAAACTGGAAGGTAGTGAAACAAACGACAATGCAAGCCAATGATATGCTAAACTAAATTCAGTGGACTCAAAGCTAGAAAAGGAGACACATTTCAATTTTCTAGCATTATTTTCTTACCTTTCCATTTGTTATTTATTTTAGTTATTGCTAGGTCTATCGAACATGTGTTTACTAACGTAGACCTTTCATTTAAATTCATCATGTTTTAGTTCTAATTTGTTTACATGAATGGTTTTGCTATCCAATTGTTAACTTTGAATGTTATAGAGGATGATTGGCTAATGAATGCTTAGATGCTTGTCTATTATTGAATGCCTTATGAAAGGTATTTGATAACTTCCCACAAGTCAATTTGATAATTACTTGAGCTAATGCCGAATATATGTATATACATTTAAATGATACAAAATTTAAAGACCAAAGTATCTCATTAATAACACTTTTTTCCATTTGGTCTAATATTCCTTCACATACTTGTATATTTCTTAGCCTATATGATTTTGATATTCAAAAAATGATTGTATGTGAAAGTCAATTTAGTTCATTTAGAAAAATGATTCAGTATTATAAATAAAAGAATTATAAAATTCAGAGCATGATAGTGGTGACAAATTATAATGAAAATACATAGATTGCTTATATGTGATATTGGTGATTTAAATAAATGAAATTATGGTCAAAATTTTAAAATGCTAGAAATTTGATAACTTTAGATCGTGTTTAAATACAGATAAAAATACTAATAGAAATTCTTTAAAATAATGATGAAGATTGTTGAAACACAAAAGGATTAAATTCAACAATTTAGAAGTAGACATACTGTTCATAGAGAGTTTGTTTAGGAAAAAAGATACTGATGACTTATTTCATCTAAAATATAAAAATCATAAAAGATAGAGTAAATGTTTGAGAAAAGCATTGTTCATTTATTTTGGAAAGAGGTTTCACTTTAATATATTGGCAGATGTTATCAAAATATTAAAGAACATAGTTTTATTTGAAACCATCCCATAAGTGTGCAGAACTATAATTCTTTCTTTAATTGCCTCATTTGCTTTAACAATCATTAACCAAGAAAATCAGACAAGATTGTCTTTATATCACAAAATTGAAATTATTACTAAGCCATTGTCAAAACAATAGTTAGGGCCTTACTCTTGCCATTGTAAATTTGATAAAAAAATAAGAATAAAATGAATAAAGAAAAGAATAATTAAAAAAATGTGGTAAAGGTGAGGAAGTTTTCTTTTAGGAATCAAATCCAAATAAACAATATAATAAAGATTCCTAACAAAAGTTTACCAAGGCCAAAAATTCTAACCTTTGTAACATAGGCAAAAGTTAGTGCATAAAAAGAAAGTTTTGCTAGGTTGAAAGGTTGATGAACTATTACCTAGTCAAAAGTGAGAGCATGAACAAAATTGAGAACTAAAAGTTAGAAAAAACAAGAAGCCAAATATAAATTAATTTGAAAAGAAAGAGAAAAAACTTGTTATGTCAAAAATTGAAAAACAATGACCTAAATAGAAGTTAAAACATTTTAAAATATTGCTAGGTTAAAAATCAATAAATAAAAGCCTAACCAATCAAAGAGAGAGAAAAAAAACCTAGTGATGTATATTGAATTCAATATTGTCCTAATGTGCTAATCTCAACTAGAAAAGCTTACAAAAAGAAATATTAACAAGTTGAAGATGTTTCCAGTAAAGGCACTTTAATAATCAAGTTGGTAAAGCTGAAGGGTGCTGATTGTACAAAGAAATCACTAATTGTTTAATCATATTGGTTCTAAGAACTTACATTTGGGCATCTCGCTTTCATATGCCATCCTTCTTTTAAGTATAATTGAGCTCTACTTACCCTTATTATAATTGACACAATCTTTACTAGGTACCTCTATTAGTGTTTGATTATAATTATAATTATTTATATAATTAAATTACAATTTAACTAGACTTATCATCCTTGGGCCATTTAACTCTTACGTAGGACCAAAGCATGTAAACTTATATAAGGTAGGTGTGAATGTTAGGCCAACCTAAGCCTAACATTTTAAAAAGTTCAAAATAACCCCTGATTAAACAAAATAAAAGGCTCAACTTCGTTAGTTATTTCATCCATTTAGGGGCTATTTTAAACATTTTACAAAGATTAAGGTTTATTTTGAATGTTCCAAAATATTAGGATCTAATTCATATTTTAATGTAAACTTTAGAGTCTAAATTGTTGAATTTGCCCACAAAATTATTTCAACGTTATCTAGGTCGTGTGAAAGAAAATAAGATAAAAGAGAAGACGGATAACCACCTAGTAGTGTAAATGTTGAGAACTATGGCAGCCTACAGTAATTGAGAAATCAAAGACATGACCAGACAAATTGAATGGAGGAGTGGGTTATGTTGAGCACAACAAATCCTCTTTTCTAGTTAAAGTGATTCAACCTTGTTCCATTAAATATCATTCATATATTTATATGGGGTCCACGTAAATGTGTAGATGAGATTTAATGGAATATAATAGAAACATCATAATTAGAACATGATATGATGACTCTACTTTGTTGACTTTCATTTATGAATATGATAGGCATTGAGAATGCATTAGGTCATTGGGAATGACATTGGAGGTATAAATGATGTTGGGACCCGATCTTGGAACCAGATCCCAACCAAAAAATGAAACGAAAATGGCCGAAACCAAAGAGAAATCAAATCGGATAAATCGAATCCGAAGGCGAAATCGAATAACAAAATGCGGAAACAAAATACAAACGAATCGAAGCAAATCAGGCAGAAAGCGAAAACAAAAGCAAAAGCGAAATTGAATCGTAAAGCTAAAGAAACCGAAGCAGAAACATAAGGCGGAACTTGAAAGAACGGATCGAAATATGAATCGAATTATCGAATAACAAAAATGCGAAACAAATACGAATTGAATTCAAGCATACAAACGGAGCAACTGAATTGAACAAGTATCCGACATCCGAAAACTTAAACTTATCGCGTTGGGAACCTAAGACTAAACCAATTCGAATTGGTATATATATTTTTCTTTTTCTTATTACCATCTTTATTCAAATTCATGCAAATCCATACAATTTTCCTTTTCTTGGAAATTATCCTCAATCAATTTCTCAATGCATAACAAACTTCTTATACATGCAAAGTCTCAAACCTTAATCATCTTTTTATACATTCATACAAATCCAAAATTCATCTTTTAATCAATTCTTATTTTATTCTATCTCTAATTGAATCAAAAATTTGGTAGCATAACGACTGCATTTTAATCAACCCAAAACCTCCAAATATTTTTAAAACACACTTCTATATTTCTCAAACAATAACCAGTATCATCGGACCCTCCCGTCTGAAAACTCAGCATAAACAAACGCAATCCTATTTCTAAAACAACTTCAATAAGTCTCAATCAATCAAATTTATCCATATCCAAAACACGTTTATACCTCAACTCAATTTACATACGAAACCATAATGCACAATCTATAGCCATACCCAAGTCCAATTCCATAACTCAAGTTCTTATATAATTTCATAAACGAATACATATCATAATTACTTACTTACAAAACGTTAATGGCAATCCAAGCCATTTACAAAACATTTCCAAAATCCCAAAATACACAATTTACAATTTAAGCAAAAAAGAACAGATGGCTTGACTTTCTTTCATCCGATCTCCTGCTCGAAACCTGGAGATGGGGATGAAAGAGGAGGGTGAGCTTGACAGCTTATGGATAATAAGTTTATAAATTGAACCATAAACAAAAACATTTTCCAAAACTCATTTTTCATTCATAAACATTTTACAATATAATATTCATCAAAAGCTTATTGTTTTCAACTTTCACTTTCCAAAACAATTATAACAATTTCCAAAATTTCATGATTAAAAACCCACTTTCTCAAATCACAAATTTCTCAAAATTTCACAGTACATAAACCAACTAAAAAAATGAATGCACACAGATGTAAACAAGACAAAAACACATAACACATCAAACGGTTTGGGTCGATCCAAAACGAAACGTATTGCACATTCCTGCATAGCGGTCCTATGCAGCCGTGAACGGAACGTACTACACCTTCCTGCATAGTGGTCCGTGTAGTCGTGACTTATGAGAGTCTGAAATTGAAATTCCAGTGCCACTAGCGGGCAAGCGGGAGAAGCCTTTAAAAATAGACAAGTGCGCACTTGTCCTACTTATGGGACCTGACCAAACCCACATAACACATAAATCGAAACAAAAAAAAATCCGGATTGCCCGAAGGCACATTTTGAAATCTTATTTTGCATACTCAAATCATAGCAACCCAAATGCAATCACAAGTCATAAATCAATTCCGTAACAATTAAAATCATATTCCATTCATAACAATTCACAAACAAAGTATGCAATACTTGTAATAATTTATTCAAAATCGTTAACAAATAATAATGGAACAAATGTATCAATTTCTATAAATAATAAATCCTTCAAGCGTAAAGAACTTCAGAAATTTTAATGATTTATCAAAATCATTTGAACCAATAAATCTTGCATAATCACAGTAAATTTCTCAATTTATCAAAACATTTTCAAACTTGTAACAATTTTTTTCAAACACAATTAATTTTACAATTCGTAAATCATTTCAAAATCAATTAATTTAAATCAATCGAAAACAATAAATTATAACCATTTTTCCTTTCTTGAATTTTCAAAAACACACAATTAACTTATAATTAAAAAAATAAACATATTACCTACCTCGAATCACTGCTATAAGCTTGTCCCTAGCTCCAATTCTCCAAAGCCTTTCTTCTTTCCTCCAATTTAAAATTTCCTAAACCAAATTCACCCAAATTCAACATCATAAAAAACATAATTACTCAAATTGTGTTTAGAAAATACAAATCCCTCATATATGCAAGCTATTTAAATCAAAAACTTCCAAAATATCCAAATCACAAAAATTGGGCATAAACCCTAGTTCACAATTATCCAAAATTGAACCAATTAAACCATGCTATCTCCAAAATTAAGCTTAAGAAACATAATCCCGTAATATTTCTAAGGTATCTAAACCAAGAACTCATCCAAATTCACAAATTAAAAAAATTCGAAACTTACCTCTTTCTTCCCCCATTTTCGGATTTCTTGGTTCCATTAGGGAGCTTTCATCTTCTTCCTCACTTTTTCCCTTGAAAAGCATCAAAAACCCCTTAAAATCTCATAAAAATCGAAAGCCCTCATTCCTTTCTTCTTCTCCACCTCCACCGAACTTGCTTCACCTTTCTCTCTTCTCTCATTCTTTTGTTCTTTTCCCTCTCATAGTCGGCTCCTCTTTGTTAAAAACCAACAGCCCACTTGTATTAAAATGCCATGTCATTTAATGAATGACTAATGACCCATATGCCCCTCCATTTAAGCCTAAAACCTTAAGTCTTTATATGTTCTTCCAAAATTGCCCCTAATATTCATTTTAATTCATGCTACTTTAGGACAATTTTCTAATCATCAATTTGAAGGAATTTGCTAAAACTTTCTTCTAGATAAATGTTTCTAATTGTCTTAATTTCATAACGCCACCAAAATCATTTAATTTGGTGTACTACACCAAAAGTTATACTCCAAACATTTTGGGTTATTCATATGCTAAAATATTTTCCAGCACTTTATTTCCATCTGAAAATTGATAATCTTAGAGACAAAATTGAAACTCAATTTCTTCATAACAATTTTATCCATATTTCTCTAGTTTAATCCAAATCAAGAATCACCTCATTTGGATTACTAGAGCAAAATTTATGGCCAAACTACTTTCAGATTTCACTAATCCAAGGCTGCACACTAAACCCGAATTCAATTCAGAAAGTGAAAGTCTTAGGGGCTAAATTGAAATTCAATTCCTTCATATGATTTGTAGCCCCAAGTCTCTATTTTATTTTTCCTTAAGAATCAACTCAATCGGATCTCCAAAGATCAAGAATTTATCAAAATACTGACCCATATTCAGAAAATTATCCATCTCGCTTTGATTAATTTAATCAACCTCAATTAAATCTCAAAAAGTCATAACTTTCACATGAGAATGTAGATAATTGTCTTAGGAATCCAACGCTTTAAAAACCAAGTCAATCAGAGGTCAAACAAAAAAGTTATAAGCGAAGGCGAAGTGGCCTGCGGGGCGAAATTCAAAGATTAAGCGTGGTCATGCCTAAGAAATTCAGAGACTAGGCATGGGCACGCCTAAGGATGGAATCTGGAGCTGTAGAAAATTTCAGAATTTTCAAATCATATCTTTTGCTCCCAAACTCCAAAATTAACCAATTTGGTATTAATAGAAAGCTTAAAGGATTTTCTACAACTTCATGAAGAACTCACAAATCAATTCCATCTTGAAAGGGGTCAAAAACCTAATCAAACTTTCTGTCTATATGAATATCTTCCTAAACAATCACATAACTTCCAAAATTTCTATCTTTCAACTCCTAAGTCCAAACATGTCATATTTTATATAAATGGAAAGATCAGAAAGCAACCTACAACTTTCATGAAGGACAGAAAAATCAATTTGACCCCTAAGGGAGTCAATTTTTCAGTCAAAAGTTCTATCCTCTAATAATCACGCTAAACCAGTAACACAACTTCCAAAATTCATAACTTCACATTACATGGTCCAAGAATTGCATATTTCACATCAATGAAAATATCAAAACATAATCTAAAACTTTCATGAACTTGTAAGCAATTTCAAACTCTAACTAAGTCAATTCTTCAGTCAACGTTTCTGCCAAAATAGTGTGTCATCTTATAGCTCATCCAAACTTCATAAATTCATATCTTCCAATTCTCACATGCACAATTAACATATGACACCTCATTGAAAATCTAGGAAAATCTTCTATGACTTTCATGAAGACCACTTAACTCAATTCAAAATATATCAATCCAGAATTCGCTTCAAAGCACAACATACACAAACTTACCTTTAATAGCATTTTTTCCAAACAAAGCAAAATAACCTTAACTTCGGAAAATCATAACTTTCAATTCCATATCGAAAAATATCATACTTTATAGCGACAGAAAGCTTTCAACAGAAGCTACAATTTTCATGCAGATCATTATCTCAAATTTTGCCTAAATCAAAAAGTCAACTCTCTATGACCAAAAGTCAAATTTTTCTTCATTCTCCAAAATCTCATACTTTCATTATTTATTTTATGCTTTTCAACTCCATTTCAATCAACTCATTTCATAACTCATACAAATCTACAAAATTTTCAAAATCATCAAAACTAATCAATTCTTTTCTCATTAATTTTCTTAATGCATAAATACATCTATAGCATAATACATATACTAAAACACTCATTTAATTTCATTTATTATTTCTAAAGTCCATTTAAAAATCAGGGTCCAACACAAACCCCCCTTCTAACTACTTTAGTTTGCATTTCATAACATTTAGACTAGCTTAGGTCCATTTCATTAGGTTACAATTAAGTGAGATAACCAGAGGTTGCATTCTATATTGCAATCCTTGGAATTAAATTTTTTATTTGACCTCCAAGGGTAAGTACAAAAAGGCTTCGAATCAAAATGGTGTCGTTGCCGGGGAACTAAGCAATTGGTTTTCTTTAGGTTAGCCGTTGTCATTTTTGCTTCTAATTGAGGTTAGGAACCTTTTCTTCTACATTTCATTTTACAAAGTTTAGTGTCATATTTGTCAATAGTATAGGATTTTTATATAGCATTAAAATTTTGAAAACACAAACAAAAGAATACATCCACAATTGGAATTTTCATACTTAGCATTCTTTTTGCAATAGTTTTTAAGTCTTTTATTTGATTACTGTTTAATCCATACATACATATTTTCACACACCATACACTTACATCCATCGCATCTCATCTTTTATTTGACTTTGTGTGCTTATGAGTAAATTTTGTTACTTTTTTATTTTCTTGTGAATTGTTCCTGTGCACGCCCCGGAAAGTGAAACTCCTGCCTTTCTATCTTGAAATTGAGAGACTTTTGAGAAAGATTAGAAAGGAGAGAATAGAAAAAGAGGGAAGTAAGGTAGTTGTTGAAAAAGAATCTAGTGGGCAAAGTAGTAAGAGCGATCCTTTAGAAGGAATGAATATGGCCGAGAACCCAGCCTTTCTTTAAAACCCTAACTTTCATGTTAACCAACCTATCAATGGTGATAATGGTGGTAATGGGGAGCATGAGATAGTAGGTGAGAATAATGGGAATCAAATAAGAAGGACTATTAGGGAAGCAACTACTTTTGACGTGAATTATAATCCATTTACTGTTGCTTGTCTTAATTTTGATGTTAATTTTGAAGTTAAAGGATTACTCATTAACTCTCTTCCTAAATCTCATGGCTTGATAGGAGAGGATCCTTACATGCATTTGCAATATTTGCTCATGATCTGTCAAAGTATGAAACCAGTAGGAGCTTCACTTGATCAAGTATTATGGAAGGTTTTTCACCTATCTTTGGAAGGAAAAACAAGAGAGTGGTACATGAGTCTTCCAAGGTATGTGGCAAATGCCTACCATAGTTGGGTCAATCTGAGGAAGGCTTTCTTGGAAAAGTACTTTCCAGCCTCCCAAACTTCATCAATGAGGAAGGAGATTTATTCGGCATGCTAGGATTATGATGAGTCTCTCTATGACTATTGGATCCGCTTCTAAGATTTGCTATCTAGATGCCCCCACCACCAGATACCTGATGAACAGTTAGTCTAATATTTCTATGATGGGCTGAAAAATCAAGACAAAGGTATGTTAGATGCGGCAGCGGGAGGTTCATTGATTGATCTTACAGCTTCGGAAGCATAGGATTTGATCAAGAAGATGGCTTTGAATCTTCAATAGTACAGTGTTAGAGAGACCCAAGGAGTGCATCAGTTGGGTGCCACAACAGCCTAATCCAAACGAATGGAGAGTTTGGAGTCAAAATTTGACTCTTTAGAGAGTAGAGTGACCTCACAATTATCCTTCATCACTGCAGAGCTGAAGAATATGAATGTGCATTGCCCAACATCTTCTATGGATCTCACAGCACCCAATTGTGATACTTGTGGGTCAGTGATGCATATATCTAGTGTTTGTTGCAGTTGGTATGAAGAAGTATCTGCAGTGTATCTGGGATGATTAAATCAGAAATGGAACCCCTACTCCAACACTTATAACAAGGGATGGAAGGCCAACCATAGGTTTAATTGAAGGAATGAAGAGGGACGGGCTCCAAAATGATTTCAACAAGGGGGAGGAGCTGATACTTCCACCAAATAGTTCCCCAACCAACAGCAAATCCTGACCATCCCACCCAAGGAGGACACCAACCAACTGTTGCATAATATGATGACTTTAATGACGAAAGAACGGAATTCTAACAATAACCAGTTTAATGTCATAGCTTCTCTGATTCAACAAGATTCTTCAAAGAATGTTGCTTGATTTAATGCTTTGGAAAAGAGAATGGAGAATGGGGAGACGAAAGCTGAAAATATTAACTCTTATGTCACTGAATTGTCCAACAACAAGAGTGAGAACCAAGCAAGAAGCAGTGGAACCATTCCTTCAAACACTGTGATGAACCCTAAAAGTTTAAATGCAATCACTCTCTACAGTGGGAAACAAGTGAGGTTCAAACATCAAGATGAAGAAGAATGTGAGGAGGAGATTGATAGTGGGGAATTGCCTTTGACAAAGAACAAAATCAAGAAATCCGAAAGCTCCAAAGAAAAATCACTTTTGACTGAAAGGAAGTCTGAATCAAGGAGCAAGGGAGCTACTTCAGAGAGCTACAAGGAACAAGCAACAACAAGTAAGCATATGGAATCAAGCAAGCATGGAGCCAATGAAGCCCAAGGTAAGGAGGTAAATCTTCAAGACCTTCCTTTTCCTAATTCATATTTGATGAGCAAGCGAATGAATGACATTAAGCATGAAAAATATATCATTGATTTGTTTGGTAAAGTGGAAGTCAATATTCCTTTGCTTGATCTTGTGAAACGGATTCCTGTTTATGTTAAATACCTTAAAGACCTGTGTATCCATACAAGGAAGTTTATGCCCAATGAAAGGGTACAAGTGAGCTCAAATGTGTCAACCTTATTCAAGCTTCAAATCCCTGTAAAATGTCAAGACCCTGAATCTTTCACTATCCCTTGCACTATAGGTAAAGTTACCATAAGTGGATCCTTGTTAGACCTAGGGGCAACCATTAATGTTATGCCTAAGTCTATTTATCAATCATTAGGAGTTAAAAATCTTAAGTCTACATCTGTAGTTCTCCTATTGGTTGATAGATCAATTAGGCATCCTGTGGGCATTATAGAGGATATTTTGGTCCAAGTCAAGGGTTTAGTTTTTCCAGCTAATTTTTATGTGCTTGATATGTCTTCTGAAGTTGTGCAGGATACTTCTTTGATTCTCGGTCAACCCTTCTTAAGGACTGCTAGTAACATGATTAGCATGAAAGAAGGTACGATCACCATGGAGGTAGGAGATCAGCAAGTGAGTTTTAATATGTATGAGGCTATGAAACATCCCTATAAGGATTATTCGCTCCTAGGAGTTAAAATTCTTGATATTGTTGTTGATGATGAATGCGATGAGGTTGAACTCGCAATGAAACCATTCACTAATGACTCCTTGGAGGAAGGATTTTTTGCTAATTTTTAAGGTGAACCGAGGAGCGTGGACGTTAGCACAGAAGTGGCAAGTGGTCGAGTTACCTCACCACAGCATGGCCATCAGCCAAACGTCACCTAGGAGATGGAGGATCCACCGTAAGCAACAGATTGTTTCTCATCCTTCACTTACAACTTACTTCTACTTTGTGATTGAAGATAACATTGTTATACCTGAGTATCTTGAATAAGTGTTGGGGAGAAACTACTTCAGTAGGACTTAGGTTTAGTTTTCTGTAAGACTTAGGTTTAGTTTTCAGTTATTGCAATTCTGCTTCAATAATTCATCTTCCCTTTATATTATGTGTTTTAGTTCGATGCATGACACATTTTTTATGATTGAGGAAATTGGTGTAGATGCTGAAATGCATTTTGTTTTGTGATGATTAAGGATGTTGCATATGAGCTGAGTATCCACTTAGAATTTGTCATAGTTTATCTTGTTTCTTTTTCCTTAGGAAAACCTCATCGCGGCATGAATTAATTTTTTCACCGCAATGAACATTTTCGATGCAACTTTCACCGCTGCATGCAATAATTCTTTTACCGCGGCGAACACCTTCACGCAGCCTTTGCTGCGGAGAAAGATCTATCTACACAAAAAACCCCAAGTGAAATTTCCCTTTTACCCTTTTTGTTCTTCAGATCTTTCACTTTCCCTCTATCTTTCTTTGTCATTTCCTTCCCCTTCTTTATCAACTTACTGCCGCCCCTTTCTCATTTTCGTATACCTCTCTCATGTTTCATCCCGGCAATCTGAATCCCCTTGCGAAATCCCTCTTCCTTTTTGTTCTCCTCGATCCATTTTTTGTTCATGGTTCACATTTGCGTCTCCCTCCTTCTACTTCGTAAGTATCTCGCTTGTTCTGCTTCTTTCCCTCATTGTTTTAGTTGAAATTAGGGCATGTTTGCCGTAGCAAAGAAACTTGTTTCGTCACAGAGTGGAAGGTTGTAATTCGTCGTGGTATGGTTAGTGCAGCTTTTGCCGCGGCGATAGATCCATTTCATCGCGACGAGCTTTGTAGGTTTTGCCTTTAGTGAATTTTGTTTAATTCTTTTGTTTATTTTTTTGTGTTTGTTTTTTCTGCAGGAACATGCCTTAAACCAAGAACCCTAACCGTCATTCCCCCACTGTCTCATCTAATTCCTCTGATTCCTCCCGTCAATGTCATTCCTCCCCTCATTCTGATCCTCCCACTAGTGTTGACTCCAATTTTGCCGACCTAGCTAAAAAGATAGATGCTAGGCTATTCATTAGAGAGCGCCCCTTTCCTTTAACCCCCCACAACAATCCCTTCATCAATCAACTAGTACAATCTCAACTTACAGGATTAGTCAAACCTAGGGATCAGGGTAATGACAAATTTGTTCGCCACTTCTATACATATGCACGCCTTCACAACACCATGGATATTAATTTCTATGGTGCATATTAATTTCTGTGGCGTAAAGGTCCCTATCGCCTTCACCACTGTCAGCATCCGTGAGCACTACAACCTCCCACCTATTTTCTGTTGTCATACAATCAGTTAATATACCACTATCCCTGGGACGATGTCATTTATACCCTCTGTCCTGAGGGTGCCGTTTGGCATCAACCCCGAATCTATCAACGCTACCTAAAGAGTTCTGATCTCCACCTCGAAGCTCGTCTTTGGCTCCACCTGGTTAGCAACAACATCATTCCCACCTCTTACCTAGCTTACGTAACCAAACAGCAAGCCCTGTACTTGTACCTTTTGATGATTGGTCACCCAGTCGACATAGCCAATGCCATTGTCTCTACCCTCCATGATTCCATCATTACTACGAAGTTCACCAACGCCATCACCATTCCCCACCTCATCACATACATATTTCGGGCCTATAATGTCCCGGAATACAACAATGATAGCTATTTTGACCCGGCCTCTCTGTTTCGTTACGTCCGTCTTAAACAACCCCAACTCCAACCTACACCCAACCTCCACCCCAATCCACCCCACCTCCTACCCATCCCACCTCACTACCTAATGTTGCTGCCAACCATGTTGATGCATTGCCTAGCGAGGACGATCCTCCAACTCTGGCTCCTGCTGAGCCTGTCACTTTATAGAGCCTTGCTCGTCAGGTCGATGGTCTCTTTGCAGACTTAGCTACCCTCCGGGACATCCTTCATCAGGCCATCGCCCGACAGGATCGAGATCGGCGGTATCGGCAGCCGATGGATTCCTTGCTCACCAAGCACCTGCACTTTCAGCTTCCTTCTGATGAAGATAACTCGCTTATCGATGCTGACCCATCGGGAGCAGATCCTTCGGACGCTAGGGATGATCAACCAATGGAGTAGTTCAAGTGATTCTTCTTGTAATTTCCTTTTTTTTATTTTTCTAATTAGTTTGTCAGATGCTCAGACCAATTTTGTAATGTCCAAACTTTTTGCTCACAATTTGTATATAATTCTCTTTGTCCTTCCGATTTGTTGTTAATGCATCTTCCCTTTTCACTTTTTTGTATATTTATGTTAATTGTTCTACACATTGAGGACAATATGATGTTTAAGTGTGGGGGAGGTTTTCCCACTTTACAATTCTTGTTTGTGCATCATTTCGGTCATTTAAATGTTTATACAAGTCAATTGTGCATAATGTTCAAATTTTAAACTTGGTGATTGAGGCAAATCAGCTGATCCAAAATTTTCTGTCGTTTTTCGCTGCAGTGCACTATGCCTTCACCATGGCAATGTACGGACTCCATGTTTTTCACCACGACGAAATCTTTCTTCGCTGAGGCAATGTTTGTGTACTAAATAGTTTACTACGACAAACTTTTGGTTTCACCGCAGCGCCATACTCTTGCAGAAATGTTTTTTTAATTGCCTCAATTTAACAATTCTCCCTAATTAGATTCTTGCCCCTCTTGTATCTCAAAGATTTTATAAGTTTCAAAGCGATCCCGATGTTTTTGAAAATACCTTCCATTCTTTAAATGATAGTCGGTTTTGGCTAATTTCATTTTCAATGTTTTCATGTTGGACCTCGATTTTTAAGTGGACTTTAGAAATAATAATAAATGAAATTAAATGAGTGTTTTGGTATATGTATTGTGCTATAGATGTATTTATGCATT
>JANJEY010000009.1:13594343-13606460 GCA_024703695.1 Erythroxylum cataractarum
GTTTACACACATTTTTCCTATCGTAATCTCATAAAACCATTCACATTCTCACAAGACTAATTCACCACTAATTTCTCCTTTTGTGTCAAATTTTTAACTCACAAATCCAAAACAAGTTCGGGGTCCAACAGGAACCCACCGCACCACTGCCCTTGATGGTCCCTGATTAAATCACCTGTAGTAGCAAGGTTCGACCCTTGTTTGATTGTACCATCCGAATTAATTTTGACCCAGGTTTTAGGCGGTTTAGTCCAACCCACTAAGATACCTATAGATAAGCCCTGTGTCAGTAGTATATAGCTTTCCATTGCCCTTACTCTACCTATCCAGACCACATACTCCATAACTGCTCGAGATCCTGCTTCTGACCAGACAAAATCTGCTTCAAAAAGGCTTCGATTTTTCCACTGTCAGAGCAACCAATAGGCTACACCATAAATTATAACCCAGGCAACTTGGTTCACCTGTATAAGTGTCCTGAGGTTGTGTGCAACCCATCATTCCAGATCCTGGTGGAAGAATTCTAGATCCACTCCTTCTGGGGAAAAGTTACACCAAAAAGTTTTTGCTCTCGAGCATTCTCAAATGGCATGCAAAGTTGATTCTTCTTGGCCACAAAAATGACAACTGTTATCCTCAATTAGCCTGTGAGCCATTCTCTATTAATTCATCAGCAGTTTGCCTTTATTCAATAGCCACAAGAAGGGTTGAATCCTTTGGGGGCCTAACCATTTCCAGATTAATTCCCACAAACAATTATGATTTGTTTGACCCCATATCATGCTATCCTCTGCTATGCCATCAACATTCGTCTGGAACTCCACAATCTCCATACAGACCGAGGAAGGAAGATATTGCTGGAATAGATTCCAATGCCACTGACTAACTTCATTAGTAAAATCTGCCACTGTGGCGTATAGTATATTGTCGAGTAGAGGAGTGGTGGCCACTAAAAATAGAGGCCCCCAATCATTCGCCTAGTTATCCAACTAGAAGTAAATTCACCTCCCATTTCTCAGTTTCCATTTTATGCCTTGGTGTACATACTACCAGGTGGTAGAGATGCCCCTCGAAATGATCAAAGCCCCTTGCCTTTCTATGTTAGGGGGTAGAGGATAGGGTCAACTCGATATTTAGCCCTGAGGATTCACACCCATAAAGATGAGGGTTGAGTTATTAAAGCCTAACCTAGCTTGGTTAAAAGAACATCATTGGACGATCGGATACGCTTAAAACCCAGGCCCCCGATTTTTTTGAGCTTACACAAGGTTTTTGAATTAACCAGATTCATTTTCCTCTGGACATCCGTTGATCCACAGATAAAGTCTCTCATGATTCGCTCCAAATCATCGCAGAGTTGCCTCGGAAGCCTCACTATTTGTATCGTGTAGATGGGGAAGGACGAAATTATTGATTTGGTGAGCGTAACACACCCCTGTAAGGGACAACACCTTTGCCCGCCAACCTGTAAGTTTCTTTTGAGCTCTCTCAACGATGTACTGATAGGTATGTCGCTCGTGAATCAACGGGACCCCTAGATACTTGCCCAGATTGTTTGTGCTTTGAATGTGTAAAGTTTGATTGATGTGACGGGCAGTTGCTGGAGAGACATTAAATAGATCTGGGTTTTATCAGTGCTCACTTTCTATCTAGATGCCTTGTAAAACAATTCCAAGGTCCTTGAAATGACTTGCGTCTGAGAGTCATCCACTTCAGCAAATAGAACTAGGTCATCTACAAAGAAAAGATGGGATATGGGAGGCCCTGTAGGGCTCAGCTTGATCGGTTTCCAATATCCTTGACTCATTTCCTGTAGAATAAACTGACCTAGCTTCTCCATGCACAAAATGAAAAGGTAGGGTAAGAGCAGGTCTCCTTGTCGAATCCCACGGGAAGGGCAGAAGGGATCCGTCAAAGTGCCTTGCCAATCAACTTGCATAGTCACCATCGTCACAAATTTCATGATGACTTTGATTAAATTGTCCAGTACTCTAATGTCCTGCAAGGTATTATGGATTACCTGACACTTCTTCCCCACATGGGTGCGTGTTTTAGAAATTAGGTTTTAATCTCTTTGCCACTGCCATCCCTTTTTTTAGTCGTTGGTGTTGAATAGTTTGAGGGATCATAGTTGCTCCATCGCGCCTGGTTTAAGTCCTCACCTCTAAAGGAAATCTTCATTCTTGCCAATGGCAATTAAAGGTGGTAGAGGAGGATTACGTGTTGCACAACACACAATCAAAAAGGGGAAAAATCTTCGAAAGATTACATTCAAGCATTCCAAAAGGCTAAAGTTAGTGGACATGCATCTTTTGATTCCATAACAACATGCACATAACCCAAAAACACGACGAAGAAGAATACGCAAAATTCAAGGTTTATAGAAGCGGAAAATAAAAGAGGGAGGCATGCATATTGAACTTCCAAAAACTAAAATGGTATTAGAAACATGCATAATTTTTATTTTTATTTCTCAAAAATTTTAAATAAAAACCTATTTAATTATACAAATCATTAAAACAAGGCATGAGAATCAATTTCAATTTTATGCTACTTTTATGATAACAAATTTTAAGCCTTAATTTTCTTAACTTTTTAAATCAATAATAATCAAGCAACTTTAATCAAATTAAAGTTGGTTCTAATATCATTATTGAGATATTGAAATTTAAGCCCGACATTATCTATTATTCTCTCAATACCCTTACGATTTGATTTTTAGATTACGTAGCCCTGACATCCTCACACTAAGGACATCAGAAGAAGGAACTAATGAAGAGCATACTATTGCAGTACGCTATAATGCGAGAGTAGTTTGGGTTGTTGAAAAAACAAATAAAAAACAAAGGCTAAAGGCATAGAAAAAACAACATATAACGTTAGGCTAGAATTTTATAAAAAAAATTGAAAGTTTGAACATATTATTACTATTTTTTGAAATTTGAACTAGAACTGAAAAAATTAAAAGTTTGGTCATTTTATTGTTACCTTTTAAAGTTCAGGCTATAATTGAAATTTTGACAAAATTTTGAGCTGTTTTTGCTAATTAACCTTTAAAATTAATTCTAATTTCAATTAAACTTTAATCATAACTATAGTAAATTCTAATTAAATATCATTTATGTTCAAATAAGATCCAATATCTTATTGATCTTTATTTATTATCTATCACATATTTAATTATAAAATTTTTCAAATATTAAAATTAAATCTAATTTAATTAAAAACAATTGCTCTCTTTAACTCATTTTTTATCTATGACTTATATGGTTTCTAAAATATGTTGACAATGGATATAAATTATAACCCTAAATCATTTTTAAGATTAAATAAATTAAACTCCTTTGATTTATTTACAATTCTCTTGATATCTATGTATCAAGATTGACATCTAACAATACGTTATGACTATCCAAATATTTAAAAATGTCAAAATAATTTTGAATAATCTTTCTATGCATAATTTTTTTTGTATAATTAAAATTTTCCATCCACACAATTTTTTGATTATACACAAAGCATATAATTGATGTTAACTATATTTGAGTCTAATCATGTTAGTTCTCTACCATTAGTAACTGATTCAATTAATGACATTTAAGAACTATTTTTAAAGTGACATTTCACCTTGATCAAGGATTTCTTAAATTAATAATAATCAAGAACTATGGATCATTTTTCCTAATCACTTTAGAGTGATGAATCCTATATTGATCACTCATTTATTGCTATATAGTTCATATTATATCAATTGACTATCGACTGAGCTACTGTTGACTAGAATAGGTCATTAGTAAAATTAATCATAACAATCCTTATATAAGATACTTTGGATATCTCAAACTAAGGAATTACTTATACAATCATCACAATAAAAATTTCCATAGATATACAAGTAATATTCCAAAAAGAATTATCATATAGGATCGGTTCAATGAACTTGTTCTCTAACAAACACTCATACATTTGTTTAAGTATCTCTATGCTTTAATCTATGTGATTTAAGCAGGAGCAAGGATCACCATAGAGATGGCATGCGTGATAGGGGTGAGTTTGTCATTCTAGCTAGATCTTTGTCCAAAGATAGGATTGAGAGACTCAAGGAGGCTCTCTATGCATATGTGGGCCAATTTGTGGAGAGGATGGAGTGCATCAAACCTATTGGAGGAGAGTTATCTAAATCACAGCCCAAATTGATTCATTTATCTCAAATCCTTAGATTGGACTCACTTGAAACTTGAAGATCATTATATTGGGTTGCATATCATCACTGAAGCCCAAGAGGAGAGGCACATCTATGATCAGACTTGGAAGCGTGTTAGGCCATGCTTAAACTTGCTTTTATTATTCTATTTTAGACTTTTTATGTTATAATTATATTTTGGGCTTCTATGTATTTTAAGCCCAAGTCTTTTAGTATTAAGCCTAGGTATAAATACTTATGTTTTAAAATTTTTGGGCCACAACTTTGAACATATTCTTTTCAACTTAGGAATTAAACTTCACTTATCAATTGAATCTGATTGTGGCGTGATGTTTTTGATGTTACCAACTTTCTTGATTTGTTCTTTACCCATTATCTAGGTTGTTGGAGACAAGTTTTTCGAGAGGTCTAGTAGGTAAATTTGAAACCCTGCATATCAGATTTAATTTTTGTTAATTCGAATATATCCTCTTCTTCCTTCTTTGAATCTGAACTTTTACATCTTCCAATTCCGTAGAGCACGTTATTTTGGTATCAAAGCCTTGGTGTGGAGGAGAATCCTTATTCAACTCCATCAGAATTCAAGAAACCTCCGCCTATCACTATCTAATTATCATCGGTTTATCAATTCTGGTGTGAATTAACTTTCGGCCTGGCAATTCAATTTTTCTTTTGTTCAATTTGTTTATTTTAGTTAGGGCTTTCAATTATTCTTCTTAGTTCTTTTGTGAAACTTTCAATCTCTATTAAAAAACAATTTGAAAAAATCCAAAAAAAAAAAGTTTGAAAAAAAAGTTCCAAAAAAAGTTTCAAAAAAATTTTTGAAAAAAAGTTCTGAAAAAAGTTGAAAAAAATGAAGTTCTAAAAAAAAGTTCTGAAAAAAAGTTCCAAAATTTTTTTATAAAAAAGAAGTTCTATAAAACCAAGTTTGAAAAAAAATGATTTTTTTTCTTTTTTTGTTGTTTCGTCATACTCGTACTTGCTAATTGATTCAAAATATAGACACCCATTTGATTTTTTTTATCGGTTGAGAATTGATTCTGAGTGGTGAATCGAATTTCAAAGGGAATTGAGTGGTAAAAGGCAAGTATGTGTAAGTTTATTTGAGGGAGTCATTTTCTTGATTTAAACACGAGGGGAGTGACATCATTTGAGTGAAACACATAAGGGAGTGCGTGAGATTGTTTATTACTAACCTTGTTTTTCAGGTATATCATTTTATCTACAATGTCACAGGGAGGTGGTAATGATGATAACCAAGGGGGAGATGAAAATGTCGTTTTCATTTTAAGAGTCATGTAGCAACAATTTGAGAGGTTCAATCTAACCTTAAATAAGGTTAGGGGACAACAGAATGAACTTAGATAAGGGAGACGCGAGGAACCTCAGGGCAGGTGTGTAGGTGTACGTCAGCAGTAACCACCACCTCGTAGACCACCACCTTGGTATGAGCCTGAGGAAGATGACTTTAAGGAGGAGGAGGAGTTTGAGGTACGCAGATCTAGGAGAGCTCAGAGAGTTGAGCCATTTAACATGAGAGATAGAGACCTCAAATCCATCAAGATGCAGATCCTAGCCTTCAAGGGAAGGAATGATTCTGAGGCTTACCTAGAGTGGGAAAGGAAGGTGGACTTGGTTTTTTAGTGCCACAATTTTTCTGAAGATAAAAAGATCAAACTAACCACTGTTGAATTTACAGATTATGCACTAATATGGTGGGATCAGTTGGTGGCCTCTAGAGGGAGAAAGGGAGACGTGCCAATACTTGGGATGATATGAAGGCATGCATGAGGAAGCGGTTTGTGCCTTCTTACTATTACAGGGAGATGCACCAGAAACTTCAGAGACACAGTCAGGGTCTAAATCAATGGAGGAATATCACAAGGAGATAGAGGTGGCTATGATCCAAGCTACCATAAAGGAGGACCCAAAGACTACAATGGCCAGATTTTTTAGTGGACTCAATAGGATAGCCAATGTTGTGGAGTTGTAGCACTACTTAAAGATTGAGGACATAGTGAACATGGCTATGAAGGTGGAGAGACAACTCAAAACTAGAATGACAGTGAGGAGTGGAGCAAGATCTAGCTATTCATGGAACTCCAAATGGCCTAGAAAGGAGGAGAAGTCCAAGGACAAAGGAGTGGACTTCAAGGAAGCACCTAAGAAACCGATTGGAGGATTTGAACAGAAAGGTACTTCCAACAACCAAGCTACTTCTAGTAAACATTCATCTATAAAATGTTTTAAATGCTTGGGTACTGGCCATATTGCATCTCAATGTACAAATAAAAAAGTCATGATTATGAGGAATAATGGCATGATTGATTCAGAGGATAGTGGTAGTGAATCTAGGTTTGTTGTTGATAATGATTTTGAGGATGATAGTTGCTTTGAGAGAGCTGTTACAAGGGAAGCATTAATAGTTAGGAGGGCACTAAGTGCTAGGGCCACAGATGAGGTTGTATATCAGAAAGAAAATCTTTTCCATTCGAGGTGTTTAGTTGGTGGGAAAGTATGCAATTTGATTATTGATGGGGGTAGTTGCACTAATGCAATTAGTTGGACTATGGTACAAAAATTAGGTTTGACATGTAGGAAACATCCGAACCATACAATTTACAGTGGTTCAATGATAATGTTGGTGTGAAGGTGAGTAGGTAGGTTGTAGTGCCATTTTCAGTAGGAAGACAAGAGTGTAGCACATGATGGGTATACCAATAGGTACTCCTTTAAGTTTAAAGGTAGAAACTTCATTCTACTACCTTTATCACCTCATGAATTATACCTGGATCAAATAAAATCAACTAAAAGTGATGAGGGCTTGGGTAGTGAGAATAAAAAAAAAGAGAAAAAAAAGGCTCAAAAGAAAAATGAGTTTGGCCTAATAGTGAGTGACTGCACAAGTGAGGAAAAGAAAGTGAGATGTGTAGGAGAGAAGAGTTCAGAAAGAGAAAAGAAAGGGAGAAAAGTGAGCTTGTTTGCTAAAGAAAAAGACTTAAGGAGAGTAATTGCAGAGAAAAGAGCACTAGTAGTAGTGAGATACAGAGAGTGTTTAGTTTCTGACACTAATCCTCTTGATGCTTTGCCTAGTGTTTTTGCTTCTCTTTTACGGAATTATTCATATGTCTTTCCTGAGGAGATACCTAAGGGGCTGCCATCTTTAAGAGGCATTGAGCAACAAATTGATTTTGTGGCTGAAGCTCAAATTACAAACCACCCAGCCTATAGGAGTAATCCTGAGGAGACAAAAGAGCTTCAGAAGTAGGTTGATGAACTGCTAGAAAAGGGACATGGGAGGGAGAGCTTGAGCTCGTGTGTGGTGTCAATGTTGTTGGTGCCTAAGAAAGATGAAACCTGGAGGATGTGTGTGGACTGCAGAGCTATTAACAAAATCATTGTAAAGTATCGCCACCCTATCCCTAGGTTAGATGATATGCTTGATGAATTGTATGGTGCATGTATCTTTACAAAAAAATGACTTTAAAAGTGGATACCACTAAATATGGGATGTAAGAGTAGTTAGTCATGCCATTTTGTTTAACTAATGCACCCAAGCACTTTTATGACGTTGATAAATCATGTCTTGTGTGCATTTCTTGGAAAATTTGTGGTTGTTTACTTTGATGACATATTGATATATAGCACTAATCTTGATGAGCATGTTATGCATGTGAAGTGTGTCTTGGATGTGTTGAGACTGGAGAAACTATATTCGAACCTTAAGAAGTGTACTTTTTGCATTGATAAGCTTGAATTCCTGGAGTTTGTAGTCAGTTCTAGGGGAGTTGAGGTGGATGAAGGGAAGGTGAAGGCTATCCAGGAATGGCTAATGCCTAAGAGTGTGAGTGAGGTTAGGAGTTTTCATAGGCTTGCTAGTTTTTATAGGAGGTTTGTGAAAGATTTCTCTACCATTACTGCTCTTTTGACTAAAATAATCAAGAAGCAGAAAGGGTTTGCATGGGGTAAGGAATAAGAGCATGCATTTGCATTATTGAAAAAAAATTATGTTTTGCTCTTATTTTGTGTTTGCCTAATTTTGATAAGGCTTTTGAAGTTTAATGTGATGCTTTTGGGATTAATATAGGTGATGTATTTTTGCAAGAAAACAAACCAGTAACATATTTTAGTGAGAAGTTGAGTGGTGCACAACTCAACTATCCAACCTATGATAAGGAGCTTTATACTGTAGTGAGAGCATTGAAGGTGTGGCAATATTACCTTCAACCTAGACAGTTTGTCATTCGGACGGATCATGAGTCCCTAAAGAACTTAAAGAGACAGGGCAAGCTAAGCAAGAGACATTCTGGAGACATTTCCATATGTGTTATATTACAAGCAAGGGAAGGAAAATGTGGTAGTTGATGTTTTATCTAGGAGATATTCCTTAATTTCCACTTTTAGTTCTAAATTATTAGGATTTGAGTAGCTCAAGGACATGTATACTTTTGATATTTATTTTGTTAATGTGTTTGCTGCTTGTGAGCATATTGCATTCCAAAAATTTTATAGGCATGATGGATATTTGTATCGTAGTATTCATCTGTGTGTGCCTAATTGTTCTTTGCATATTTTGTTTGTGCATGAGGCCTATAGTGGTAGTTTGATTGGTCATTTTGGGTTACTAAAACTTTGGATATTTTGCATGAACATTTCTATTGCCTGGTATGTGTAAGGATGTTGAGCGTATATATGACAAATGCATTGTTGGCCCCCGAATTTTTCTTTTCTAATAAAGCATGATTTAAATAAATTATGAGATTTGATGGATAAAGTTTTAGAGGTACTTGTTATGTAAATGTTAGTAGAAGTTATTATATGGTTTGGTTGTATTAAAAGTGGTAAGAATGCATAAGGGCATTTTAGGCAAGTCACTTAAGGTTATAAGACTTAAAGCTTACATGAAAGGGCAAAATGGAGTCACTTGCACTATACATTATATGAAGAAAATATTCCAGACGTATTTGCCTCATGCCTTTCTGCAATAGTCCCGATTACAAGGAACTCAAACATATAATCACCCTGGTCGACATTCTTAGCCGTCCACTTGCTCTTTTGAGGTCCACTTACAAGGACCTCTCTTTATTAGGTAGTGCACACATTTTATGACATCAAATTCCTCAAATCCACAATTTGGGCTTTCCAAATTCCTTTTTTGCAAAACTGATATTGCTTTACCGTAATTGGTAAATTTTCCTTTTTGCTCCACTTTAAGTCGTCACTATACCTACTTTATTGCACTTGATTGAGTAACCTAATATCTACATACGTGGTACTCTGCTATTCCTTGCTCTATTTGATACTGCTGATTTGAACACTAACTTTATTAGGACAGGTCACTCTACACAATCCTTCAATATTTCCCAATTCTCGTCTTTCCTTAATGTCTACTAATCTGTCAATTCATACATAAATCAAAATTCCAATCCTTCAATCCCATTACTAGCACAGCATCATTCAAGTCATATTTTCAAATTCAGCTCATAAGACTACTATTGTCCTTAAGTACACGAAATCAATTTACTATTACAATAGATTGTATCTTAATCTCTTTTGGGAACTTTGTCATAGACCGCAAAATCGTGAATTCCTCAAAATCCTTTTTACTATTCTCATTAATGCAGATTACATATATTTTGCACATTATTTCAATATAATCATTATCTCTCATTGATATCATGTTGCTTGATAACGCCAAATAGATATAACCTCAAACTCATTGTGCTCATATTTAGTTTTTGTAATTTCTTGAGTAACTAATTCCTTAATACAGTAGTATTATCACTTACTATCCTCTATTGTCTTAGAATTTCCTTTTTCTCAACAAATTCCAGCAGTTATTTCAATTTCTCGAAGACTCCACATTGACTTATGCCACTGTCTATCCATTTTTACCAGTTGGTCCCCATATTCAATCTATCTGTAGACATAACTCCCTGTATTGGAAAATCCACAATCAGAGGTACATTTTGTAATTCACAAACATATTTCCACAGTATATGATGTGGCCCAAATTTCACCTCACATTATCAAGACTATCTCCTCGAATTGCTAAAATGCTGTCAAATAGCTGGATACCTTACGTCAACAAAACTATATATACAATCCCAATAGCCTTTTATGCTTTTGTCATGGCTATGACCCTATCACAGTAATTTCTTGGTACCAACCTCAATAGTATTTCTAACACCTTGTCAATCATCTAGTGCCCATAAGTACTTATTGGTCATTTTTAATATTTCAAGAGAATCACTTTCAACATTTCATACTATCTTACTAAAAATCAATTCGTATCAAACTTCTCTAGTCAATATATCCTCGATACAAAGGCTCAATGAAGCATTAAGCAATTTCTTATACTCTACAACTTTGTAGATCCCATCCAAAATCCTTCCATCTTATCTATAAATGTATTTAGATCACATTTCCAATCATTCACCGTCGCTAGTGATACTGACATTTCCATGTACTCTAGATAACATTTCTATTCTTGTTCCAGCCCATAATTGGGGTTCACCATATGATTTAGAGGCCCATATCGTGCCCTGCACTCTTTCCTCACATTAACACACATAATGACAACGATTTTTTTTTTCTTTTTTTCTTTTTTTCCAATATTTAACTCTTCTTCGTATACAGTATCTCATCATAATCATTGAATGAACATTTTGAGTGCATTCACTCTTCTCCTTTAATTAATCATCTTTTCCATAAGCGCATGCATAAATACAATTCAAACCGAAGCGCATATCTAATTATCTCCATAATAACACATCATGTATCACGTTTCATCACGCGTAAAAATCATATTCCTATTATTTCATCGTCCATGTGAATATTTTGAATCCATTCAGAATTATAAATGCAGAAGTATCAAGATATGTAATCTCATTCTCACAGAAAAAACATTATGTTCCATCATAAATTTTATCACATTACAAATCTAAGTCTAATTGAATTTCTTTTAACCAGTTGGCACACTTTAATCTCACCTTTTCCGCTTCTTCCTAACAATATTTTCATTTACGATACATATATATATATTCCATCATGCTCACATCAACACCAATACAGTGAATCTATATCTGCCTTTTTCTCATTTCCAATTATCCCCATTTTATCGGACATACACATCAGAATCATAATTGCTTAGTCATCCCTGAGCTTTTGATCAAACATAGAGATATTTTTATGCTAAATCGTAACTCTTATCACTTTTTACCGATATCCCTCTCATGTCCCTATTTGACCTCTCCAGGCTATCACAAATTTCGTTTTCTTTTAACCCAATTTATACACTTTAAGTCTCATTATTCAGTTTGATATCACTTCTTTCCTAGCTCAACCCATGCCAATATCTTCACATTCATATCACATTTAGGGTTTATAACCACAGGACAAGATGAATGTCATTAACCATTTTTCTTTTCCCATTCCCAATTGCCCATAATCCACATTGACTCATATGCTGACATATCATTTCTTTTCTCACACTGAAACACTTATCACTTGTTCACGCGTATGACTCACACCCATGCGATTCAGACTAGGGATCAGTTGCCACGATCTGCTATAACATGACTTTACTATATGCGATTTGATCTATGTTTCAGAAAGTGCCCATGTAAGTTCATACTTCTGGGCTCTGATACCACCTAAATGTAACACCCCACTCCCGTAAGACCCAGACCCGACATCGATGGTGATATCCGCGTCCGTGCTTTGCGAGGGTGGCGTGCTGTAGGAAAATCCCGGGAGGTACATCACATGTACCAGGTGCGGAAAAAATTTTTTTTTGTTACCGGGACCTTCCCGAAGCCAGGATCCATGTGTCTATATGCAAACTCAAACCTAAACAGCCAATAGAGACTGTCTCTAAAGGTATCCACGCAGAGATCAGAAAACCTAACCGG
>JANJEY010000009.1:13621897-13645058 GCA_024703695.1 Erythroxylum cataractarum
CCAAGATACAATAAACAGGGATTGGGACAGGGTTATTTGGACAAAGGATCAGCTCCCCTTTCTAAGACGTTTCCAAACACCTCTCAATATAGGGTACAGATCTCTTGTCCCAAAATGTGTATACCAACTCTGTCTCATTTAATCCTAACTATCTATTTATGTGAGTCCCACCTAAATGAATGGCTAGAATTGAATAAGTCAGAGTTAGTACACACAATTTGGGACAGAAGATTTCATGCCCTCAGTATGGCTTCAAATCCTCGTTCTCATTTATACAATGAGCGGAACAGAATTGGTTTATACAGAGAATTTGGTTCCCTCTCGATACTGGTTGATCCTTATCTGTTTGATGCCGAAATATACGTTAGAAGTCCATCCCCAGAATGCTAGCTTCTTGCTGCCTCATTATTATTATTGGACCCCATGTAATTCATGATCTCTGTCCTTTCGGTTAGCAGAACGGTAAGGTGTTATCAGATCCCATTATTCAAGTTGTAGTTGACCTTTCATTACTGATAATAGAAGTTGCCCTGTCTAATATACTTATGCATTGTACATTCCAAAACTTGAACACTACTCGTATGCTTGTGATAAAAATTCACGAATTATCATTACATTTTTGCTCACCATCGTCGTTAAGTTTACTACACTTGGCAACAAAGGCATACTCAAGATGATATTTACTTGACTCCTTACGAAGTTCACCGCGGCTTTGCTTCTTGCAAGCCACTTGCTTGAGCTTGGAATTTAATCCCTGAAGGAGTAAGTACTTTTAATTTCATAATTTTATAAATTAAATAATCAAAAATTTAAACCTTTGACATAATCGTATTAAATTAAAGAATCCACAACCTAAGTTTTTTACTTTATATGTAATCCAACCATGTGCCCAGAAGGATCATGAAGGTGAAATATCATATGGGCGAGTAAGTTGGATAACAAAATATAGCAAACGAAGAAATTGCCTCAAAACACTTGTCGGAGTTAAGGGACAGAGTGCGTTTGCTTCCGAAACTACCTAAGAAAGAAGCTCAAAATACTATTTACAACTAAAAAAGCAAAACCAGAGAGAAAACTATGCCAGTAATAAAAGGGCCCAAAAAGATCAAACAAAAGAATATCAAATTCAGGCGAGTGATACTGGACTTGATTTCCATGTCGCAAGTTTATAATTTCAATTGACCGGACCGTTTCATTCCTCAGATCCAGCCAAGAAGCTGACTTGCTCTATTCACTGGAAAAGAAATAGGAAGGGGAGAGAACAACAAGAGCATATAAGAAAACCACTTACTATACGGAGGTGTGAAGTTTCTTTGTTAGTGCTCAGACTTGGAACCGAGAAGCTCCAACTGATGATTATCTTAAGCGGTAGTCCATACCTGGAAGAAGATTAATGCATTTATATAGAAAGTAACGCAAAGGAAGACGGAAAATTTTTAGGGTTTTGCTTAGTCGGTTAGGCAAGTTGGGCCATTGGGCCCACTATCTGGCCCAAAGGAAAATTTTCCAACCCTTTCGTTTCAGGGGATCGAGTTGGTAAGGAAATTTTGAACAACAGCTCAACGATCCCTCACACCACTAGACCTCTTCAAGCCTTATAAAAATTCCAATCTTTCAAAGTTGCCGTTGTAAACTTCCCACAAACATCAAAATGTTATAATGTAATGAAGGTTTTAAACTCACTAAATGATCGTTTGCAAATTTTCTTACCACTTATACCATTATTTTTGTATTTCTTATCTTTATACCCTATAATAGAATGGTGTTACTGAACACAAAATTTATCACATAAGTGAAATAGAAATCACCCTTATTATTCGTAGCTCTCTTCTGAAATGCTTCTAGTTTAATGTCTTTTTCACAATTGTTTGCCTCATCAATCTATTACTATCATATATCTTAAATTTCAAATCTCCTCGTGAACTTCTATCCAATACACCTCCTAACCTTAATCATCTTTAGATTTTTGGATGTACCTACTAACCCTTTCTCAGTTAAACTAGAATAAACAAACTTAAACCAAAATATTTTCCATATTATGTTTCATGGATATGATCCAATTTATAATAGATGTAGATATTTTAACCCTTCCACAAGAAAAATCTATATCTCTTGACATGTTAAATTTCTTGAAGCTCAATTCCTAATCTCCTACATGCCTCTACTTTTTCTCCTACCATTTATTTAATTTTACCTTTACCATTACCATTCCAATTACATTATACTTTTCCATCAAAATCCAATCCTACATCAATTTCCACTACTCCTGATTCACCAACTCCTCCTGCCATCTTTCCTCTAACATTACCACCCATCACTCAACCACCCCGATCATCCTCTCATTCAATGATTACTCGTAATCAAAACAACACTTAAAAGATAAAAACTTTTCCTAATCACATTACTTACAACACCACTATTGCTTCCTCTCCTTATCTAAACCCTACTTCCTTTACTCACATAAATAAATTTTCTCATTTTTAGCAAGCGATACTTCATAAGTTCAAAGCTCTCTACCACAACAATACTTAGTCCCCTATTCCTCCTCCTTTAAGTGCAAATATTATTAGTTGTAAATGGGTCTTCGAATCAAATTTAATCTTGATGACTCCTTAGATAACTATAAAGCTCCTTAATTGCCAAAGGTTATCACCAATCTCTTAGCCTTGAATATAGTAACAATTTCAGTCCAGTAGTCAAACTAACCACCATTTATCTCATTCTTACCCTTACTTTATGGGAACTTACAATAACATATTTTTGTGCATCAACAACTAGGATTCATTGATTCTCATCATCCTCATTATGCATATTATCTTCATAAAGAATTTTATGGTCTAAACTAGGCCCTTAGAGCCTAGTTTCATAAATTAAATCATTGACTTGCTGACCATAAATTTACTTCATTAAAAGTCAAAAATTCCCTATTCATTCACTCCACATACACTCATACTAACTTTCTCCTTGTTTATGTGAATGATATCTTGTTGACAGACCCTTCACAACAATTAATTCAAACAATCCTTCATAAGCATCATTTTGCCTTTACTAGCAAAGATCTGGGCACCCTTCATTACTTCCTTCAAGCCACATTTACATCCATCATTCTACTTCTTACCCAAACTAAACATACTTATAATCTTCTTTATGCACCTATCTTGAATCTTCCATATCTGTCTCCACTCCCATTACTCCTTTCCTACTAGTTTCAAAAAATCATAGTCCACCCTTTTCTGAACCTACTAAATATTGCAATACTATTAGTGCCTTTTAGTATCTTTGTCTCACAAGACCAAGCATACAATTTGCAATTAACAAAGTTTTCTAATTCTTACATTAGCCAATTGATGTCTATTCGAAAGTTCTAGAAGATTGCTAATCAACATCTAGTTATTACATTTTCCTTGTATCATTTTTAAGTTCTCAAAGCTCTAAAAAGTAGCCTATTATTAGTAAATCTAGCACTGAAGCAGAATACAAAAGGATGTCTCTAGCTACTACTAAATTATGTTGGATCATCACTTTACTTAGTGAAATTGGGTTCTCTGACAATAAGCCACTCTTGCATTATTCCTTACTATAAATCTGATCTCTCACGCTCGTACCAAACATATTGAAATTAACATTCATTTTTTTCATGATTTAGTAGCAAAGAAATATCTCTTCATATGTCATGCCCCTGCATCTTAGCAAATTGTTGACATATTGGCAAATTCTTTAGGTTATAGTGCTTTTCTACATTTACATCACAAGCTCCTTAACAGAAAATCATCGTGCTCCTAATCTTATCTTTTTGTTGTAATTACTTTAATTAGAATCATTAACTTATCATTATGTTTGTATTTTCTAAGATATGATAAAACCCAATCTTATCAACATTATGACTAAATGTATACAAACACCAAAGTATTCATGTTAAAGAACACAAAAACATCTTATCTTTTTATGTTCTTTAATTGACTCCTCTGCACATATATAACGACCATTTCCAATTGTTATTCTAGATCTTAACTTTTTGTGTTCTTTAACATGGACACAAAATGATAAGAATTGGAATAATGATTGGTAATGGTCATTCTATATATGCAAAAGAGTTAGTTCTGTTGTTGAGCAATGGACTTCATGTGTCCCAAATCAAACACAAAAAGATGAGATTAAATGGGAGCTCCATAAGTCTCACAAATTTGCAGCTCAATCATACAAAGAATTATTGCTTAGATCTATAATCATGTTTCCACTTTATAGATTGATATGGGGATCAAGTATTACTCTAGCTCACTCTTTCATGTTACGGTTAGCTACTCACACAAATTGAGAACCAGGGATAGTATTAAGTTCCAAATTTCGAATACAAATTACTCTTTATGCTTTAAGGAAGTCGAAACCTTAGATCATATATTCTTCAAATGTCCTCAAACCAAACAACTATGGAGTGATTTTCTTAATATCTTTAGATTGCAAGATAGGGATCTTAGCTGGATGAATGCATTGGCTTTAGTTAGCAAACTGAGATGGGCTAATAGAGAAGATCAGAGCTTCTTCAAAACTAGTTTTGCTATCTTGGTGCCCTATATTTGGAGAATGAGAAATATCAAATTCTTTGGTAAGGTTGAAGAGTTCAAAGAATATAGTTGGACCATTTATGACTTAAACTGAAGATGACCATCATGATCAATACCAATCATCTACTCATGGTCAATGTTATTAAAATGCAATTAAACATCTAGGAAAATATGTTGTTGGATGAATCCATCTATGTACCTTCTTCATTAGTTTGAGCTCCATTCTTAGGTGACGTAACTTTATACAGTTTTAATTTCCACCTTTTGAATTAATTCATTACTTACTTTTTTTAAAAGAAAAATAAATATTTATACATAATGAGCCTTTAAGATTATAAAATTGACTAAATGAAATTACAATTAATATTACAAAATATAGAATGACCTTGATGTGCCTTAATCTTCTTTTGTTCTTGACTTGATCTTCACTTTAAAAGTTGTGAACTTCAACTTTCCTTTATCATCTTCTTAAGTTATGGTCACATCTTGTTCTTATATTACTTCTTATCAATATAATAAATATCACAAATTTTATTACGATAAAAAATTTTAACATTTTAATAGTTAATTATATCGCAAACTCAAACTCCATCAAAGTACTAACAGTTAATTGTAATTGGCAAAAAAATTCATTCAAGAATCCCTTCATTACCTTTATAAACAATCAAACTAAGAAAAGTACAAAGAAATTGAAAAACCCCAATGTAGGCATTATGCCTAAACAAAAAAGTTTGATTGGAGCAAAAATAATATCAAGTTTTGATTGGATTAGAAGTTGTAATTGTAAAAATGCATACCTAATTGAAATATCCATCCATTAATTTCATAAAAGAGTATAATGTTGAGAGCCCTGAAAGTTTAAAAGTAATGATAGGACAAAATACTCAAATTTGAAATCCTAAAATGACAAGTTTGTTACAATCAAATTGTTTGTATGATTAATGTAATTTTATAAAAATAGTTTCAAGAACATAAAAATTGTAAAAGTAAAAAATTTTATAGGAATTAATGTTAATCCAAAAAGGAGTTAAGAATGCAAATGAAGTTTAAACCGTAAAGTAAGTCTAAAAAAGGGGAATCTTATGAAGAATAGATGAAAAGGTGAGAAGAAAAGCTTTAAAATGTGGAGACTAGTTCACCTCAGGCTACTGGTTGATTAGTGTAAGAGTGGTTGACCACACTAATGATCCATTCTTGTTACAAACTTTCTAAAACTCAATTCTTCTTTCCTAGAAGTAACATTGGTCAACTAATGCTCTATATTCATTGACCAATAGGAGATTGTAATAAAACCTTAATATAAAATTTCTCTCATCACTAAGGTATTCATCTATAGCCTTTGGTTTAAAGAAATATTTCTAAAAAGACATTAAATAATTGTCTTATGTTGAACATCACTTATGATTTATTTTGGAGGATGATTCTTCTTGAATTTCTATCCATGGAAAGCTTCCCATCCTTCTTATTTTCCTTGATGAGCATTCTTGTTTTCTTCTAATACATTTTTTGAATCCTTAAATATACCTAAATCACCTTCTTTAAGACTTCTCTTAGATACAAGAGTTCATTAAAATAAAATCCATAAAATCTTTAGACTACCATCACTATTACATACCATTTGTTATTCTTTTTCTTAGAAAATTACAAAATAAGGCATTCAATTTGTTTTAGGCACCAAAATGAGCTTGGGTCCTTGATTATTACTCTCCTTCATCTTTTCAACCAAAATTTTCAAGGTTTACTCTTTTTTTTAGGAAGCAAAATCTCTCAATATGTCCATATTTACTATAAATTGACATTCAATTATTTATAAATGATGAAAGTTAGCCTTATAATATTGATACTTAAATGTGTTTTTTAGACTTTTATATGTGTATATATAATGGGGTAACTTCCTTTAGATATTAAGGTGTTGAATGTTCTCCTAGAGTACTAAAACAAACTACCATTTATGATGCCTGCTATAAGTGGAGGCTTGATATGTACTTCTTTAAGACCTAAAAAGGTATAAGCAAGTTTGTATGTTTTCGTAGAAGCTATGCCCATTCTTTCCTTTAAAGTAATAAACCCTCTTCATAGGTATAAATTTATATATGAAATTGTGGGGCTTGATTTTAGGATGGTGCCTAATGTAAATTTTATGTGCATTTGTTTGTTTAGATATTGGTCTATCATATTCATTTGCTATTTTTGGTCAAGGGTCATCACTATCTATATGTTCTCCCTTAACAAATATAGTATTGATGTTGGCTACACTCCCATAAATGTACCTAATATTATGCCTTATTATTGAAATTTTTTTAAGCTTCTAGCATGTTTTCTAGATTTTTGCTCCCTTTATTGAATTTAATGTATCATTAAGAACACTGATCATCTTTACTAATGTCTCATTTTTATGTTGTAATGCGTCTAATGTATGATTATCATCAATGACCACAATTTTAGATGTTTTAATGCTATGCAATCTATTTTTCATCTTTTCATTGTCATTTATGCATGCATCTAAGTGTTTTTGAAATATTGAGTTTGGAAAATTTTTTTCTTTTTTTCTCATGATTTCTAATCTTTTGATTATTTTATCATATGACAAATCACATTATCACACTAATTAAAGTTGAATATTAACTCATTATTGTCCTTAGTCAAAAATTCATTTGTAAGCTATTTCTCCTTCCAAATGCACATTTTTAGATTCGCTTTTGTCATCCCACCTTGTTTTTATCCTTCTCCTTCTTATTGCTTTCTCTCATACTTGTCATTATTTTTTATAAAGGATATTGTGATCATATGACTGACTACATTCGAAATAAATAATATTAGAGGATTTACATTTTGAATCACCTTTTCCTTCCTTGAAGTCTTTTATTTTAGAGAATTTCTTTCACTTTAAAAATTCTTGAATTTTCTAGTGATAATGAAGGCTAGTGATAAATGTGAGGCCTTCATTATCACTTTCACTTTTAGATTTCTTATCTTCATTTGATCCCTCCCTTGAGACTTTGAATGCTAATTCCTTTTTTTTTTTGGAAGCATTGTTTCTTCTTATGTCTCTTAAATTTTCAGTTCATATATGAGGAAAGGTCCAATGAGCTCCTCCAGTAGTAGTATTGTTAGATCCTTGGCTTTTTTGTATAATTGTTACTCTAGTTTTCCTTGTCATCAGAAACTACTAAGTAACTTTCTTACTGTTTTAACCTTAATATAGGTCTTTATAAGACCTTCGAGAGCATTAATAATATCAACAAATCTTGTGTACATACTAAAAATGCTTTCATCAATACCTCATTTGAAATAATTCTTATTGATGGGTTAACATGCTCACTTTGCTCTCCTTAACTTGATTTGTTCTATCATGCATAATTTATAATGTATGAAAATTTTCAAAATTTGTTTCATACATTGAGACTCTATTGAATTCATTTATTCCAAATACATAAAATAAGAATATCTTATATTGAGGTTCCCATTCTTCCTTTAGTTTAGTTACTTGTTTGTTATTAACAATTTTCATAGGTATAAAAGGGCTATTTGAAAATATATTCTATAGGTCTACACTTTTAAACAAATCTCACACTAGTTTTATGCATTTGGAACTATATTCTATAAAAGGGCTATTTGAAACTATATTCTATAGGCACCTTTAGCACAAAAGGATGAACACATGCTTGACTCAACAAGTGCCTCTATGAACTAGCCACATTTCAAATCGTCAAGGCCAACAAAACTGACTAGGGTGAATTTTATTGCAGAATAGATGGCCAAGATACTTGATGTTGAAGTACAACAACTAATCCAAAATGTGGAAGCTTCAGGATGTTTGATTAAGCATGTCTGTAAATTGAGTGCGAAGACTTTTGATAGAAGTGGAGATCCTAAGAGTGCACTCATATGGTTAGATTAGGTTATAAAGATATAATAGAGTTGTAGGATGCACAGATGAGTAGAGAGTTATTTTTTCCACCTTCTTCCTTGAGGATAAGGTGAAGGATTAGTGGGAAGCCATTGAGAGACGACATCCAAATGAGATGTTATGGGAAGAAATTCAGAGAGAGTTCACAAATAGATTCTACATAAAGAGTTATAAGGATGCTAGAGTAAAGGAATTTTTCCATCTAGAGCAAGGTTCGACATTAGTGATGGATTATAAGAAGAGATTTTCAAAACTTATCAGAAGTATTTCGTTTATTACTGACAATGAAGAGCACAAGTGCAAGAGGTTTGATATAGGATTGAGTCCTAGATTGCATATCCATCTGTCTTTGGCTTCACAGACACACTATGAGGAATTAGTTGAAACTATAATAAAAGTGGAGAGAAATGCAACAACAATCACTTAGAGTTCTAGATCAGAACAGAAACGTAGTATACTAGCTAGTTCATCCCAGGGTTCAACAAAGAGAAATAAATCAAGATAGATGGGTCACAAGAGGTATGGTAGAGGTGGATTGTCTAGTCAAGGATCTTTTGGGTCACCAATTATGCCCATAGACTCCCGCAACACTAAGACCCCAGTGCCAGAGTGTACCACTTATGGAAAAAGACATTTGGGTGAGTTTCGAAGAAATAAGATGGGTTGCTTACACTGCGTTCAAAAATGCCACTTTATTAGAGATTGTCCACATTTAGTCATCGTAGAGATATCAGTGGCTAGATCTTCACCACCTCCACAAACTACAGGGGGTTACAGACAAGGTGGCTGGGGTTTTTAGACCACAGGGTTGAGTTTTACTACATCCAACAAAGGTTCAGGGGGTAGGGGAGCAACGTATATAGGACAAGTAGGTAAATCCTACGCATAGGCCTGAATTTTTGCAATCACTCAACAGGAGGTCGATGCCACACTAGATGTAGTCACCAACATGATTTCTATTTTTGATCATGATGCATATGCTTTAATAGATCCAGATACTACACATTCTTTTATATCCATCATTTTTCCTGCAAAATTGAGTGTTGAGTCTCAGTTGTTAAACACTAGGATCATAGTTTCCTCCCAGCCATAAACTCACTCTTCGCTAAAAAAGTGTTTATAGATAGTAGAATACTAGTTGAGGGTAAGGAGTTTTTTGCAAGCCTGATCATATTGGATATTCGAGATTTTTGGCGTCATTATCAAAATGGATTGGTTATCGACACATCGAGAGGTGGTGGATTGTTTTAAAAAGGAGGTTTTATTGAGTCGATTAGGGAAACCATAGGTGATATTTTGTAGGATATAGAAAGTTCTTCCTACTACTATAGTGATCGCCATGGTGGCTAATAAAATGCTTCGTAAAGGATGCCAAGGATACCTAGCTTACACAATTGAACTGAGTAATGATAAGGTTCAATTAGGAGATATTCCGGTGGTTAGAGAGTTACCTAACGTGTTTCTGGAGGATATTCCAAGATTTCCCCTAGATAGGTAATAAAGTTTGGGATAGATTTACCTCCAGAAACCCAATCAATTTCAATTACTCAATACATAATGGTTCCTGCATAGCTAAAGGAGTTGAAAGTATAAATAAAGGAGTTGTTAGATAAGGGTTTTGCGAGACCTAGCACTTCTCCATAGGGGACTCCAGTCCTATTTGTCAAAAAATAAGGATGGGAGTTTAAGGTTGTGTATCAACTATAGATAATAACCTATCAATAAGTAAAAGCAAAACATCAGAAGATTGCAGGTTAATGCAGCCCCTTCTTATCCCATAATGGAAGTGAGAGAAGATTACTATAGCATTTGTAATAGGACTTCCACAGAGTCAGAGGGGGCACGATGCTATAAGGTGATAATGTACAAGTTAAGAAAATCTGCACATTTCTTCCAATCAGGAATGATTATCCCTTAAATAGGTTAGCCTAACTTTATGTAGATGAGATAGTGAGACTCCATGATATGCCAATTTACATTGTCTCAAACCGTAACCCTAGGTTTACATCAAGATTTTGGCCCAACTTATAGAAAGCCTTAGGTACTTGAAGTTTAGCACTTCCTTTCACCCCAGACAGATGGATAGTCAAAAAGGACTATCAAGACACTTGAGGATATACTTAGGTCTTGTGTAATGGGGTTCAGGGAGAGTTAGGATACACACCTACCACTAATAGAGTTCGCGTATAATAACAATTATTAGGTTAATATTAATATAGTCCCTTATGAGGCACTTTATGGATGGAAGAAAATGCAGGACTCCAGTATGTTAGGTTGAGGTAGGTGAAAGGAAACTGATAGGTCCTAAGCTTGTACAGATGACAAAAAATAAAATTTAAGTTATTAAGGACAAATTAAAGGTAGCCAAGAATAGGTAGAAAAGCTATGCAGATAATCGCCGTAAGGATCTTGAATTTGAAATTGGAGATGGAATTTTTCTTAAGATTTCCCCTTAGAAAGGTGTACTTTGATTTGGGAAACGTGATAAGTTAAGTCCATGTTACATGGGACTGTATGAGATCAGAGAAAAAAAATGGGTTAGTGGCATATGGATTGAAGCTATTAGATGAGTTCGTAAGGATTCATGTCTTTCATGTATCTATGCTTCACAAATACCTACTGGACACTTCCACGTAATCACAACATAACCAAAGAACCTAAAGGAATATTTGACTTTTGAGGAGGAACCAGTATGGATCCTTAATTGTAAAGAACAAGTTTTGCAAAATAAGATCATTCCTTTAATTAAGGAACTATGGAGGAATCATGAGGTAGATGAAGCACATAGGAGCTTGATCCGCAAATGCATACACGGTATCCCCACATATTTTAAACATGTATGCTTAGTTAATATTTGAGGACAAAAAAGGAGGGATGATTGTAAAACCTCGAACCTTTCCTTTCATTGAATATAAATTTTTACGCTTGATGAATAGTATTTTCAGATGAATAATGATTTTTGGGAGGACTCAACATTAAAATATTGACAATTATCTAGAATTAGTATTAAAGTCCAATAATACTGAAACAGAACAAAAATAAGTCCAATCGGATGAATTTTGGAAATTTTAAAAGCGTAGGACTAAAATGCCCTTTTTGGAAAATAATGGGCATTATTGATTTTAAACCCATTCAAAAAATTTTAAAGCCTCTAGTCAAAGTATTGACCCTAATTAGAGTATTTTACGGTCAATTTGATAATAAGACGATTGTGGAATTTTCAGGATTTAATTCAGTTAGTTGGTGAATTAAATGAATTAAAGGGCAATTTGGTCTTTTTGCATAAAGTTAATGGATTGATGAGTCATTAGAAGAGAAACAATAGGAAGGTGACATGTGGAATCCATTACATGAGTATAAAAAGTAAAAAGTAAAAAGTAAGACATGTTGCTTCATTTTTAAGTGTTAATCGTGAGAGTAATGAGAGAGTAACATGATAGACCAAAAAAAGAAAAGGAAAAGAAGAGAAACCAAGGGTGATCGGCAAAGGAGAGAGGAACAAAAGTGTGTTCGTTTTTTATGGAATTTGATGGTGATTTGGAGGAATTTTGAAGTATTCACCAAACACCTACAACATTGGGGAAAAATGGTAAGTTTTTCTAATTGGAAATGAAACTTAAGACATAAAATTGGAAATGAAACTTAAGACATAAAAATAAAAATTTCTAGAAGAAAACCGAATCTAATTTCGACTGAATGACATTAAAAATTGAGATTAAAAATAGTGACCTAATGCTACCCCTATATTGAGTTAGTTTGTGATTTTTGGTGCATATTTCATGATTTAGAAGTCCAAATGGCTAGAGTTTTGATAATATGGAAACTAGAGACATAGGAGAACAAATATTTAGAAGATCTCAAAACCTAATTTGAAAGTTTATTATATGAAAATTATGGAATAAATAGAGGTATTAATTTTGGGCAAGGGACTCGACTGGTAGGAAATTGCACTATTTTGGGTGTGTTTTCTTTTTTTATTTTTACCAAATCATATCCAAATCTTTTTGGATGTTTATGAAACTTTACAAACACCTACACATAAATAAAATATGACTTACCATATATGAATTAGGTGAGGTAGTTTTTTTTTTTTTGAAGAAATTGATAAGTTGGAATGGGGAATTTTTACTGGAAGCCTTGTAAAGCTCAAAGGCTTTAGTAGTAGGGACTCCACCTCACAAGTAGTCAACTTCGTCACATGCTGCTATGTAGGCATTTTTGCCTTGTAAAATTTTTTGGAACTATTACATATTTTTGGATATGTTTGGGAATGTATATTTGTGTAAAGAGTAGATGTTTATAAACGTTTTTAAATAAAATGCATGAATATGTTTTGGTTTTTTAAAGTTTATTGAAGTAATTGTTGAGATTGCTTCTTAGTGGACTTGAAGTCTGAAATTATTATCGAGATATTTAAAAATTAGAGAATTTTTCTTAAGTTTTTAAATCATGAAAGACGCCTATGACCTTTAGCCTGTTGATGAATAATTATTCTCAGATCTATCAAAGGCCGATTAAAGTTGGGATTCGACCGAATGCTTCGAGCGTAATTCATATTCAAACAAATTTTGATTTATGCTGAATGTATTTTGGGTCAAGGAAAAATAGACCAATTTGACTTGACTTATTGCCATCTTTACCTAAAATTTTTGATTCTAATTAAGAAGATATTAGTCTTATGAAAGTTAAAATCTTAATCTTCCATTAATATTTTTGTAATTAACTCGTTTTATGTGTTCGAGTTCAATAAGTTGGAAGTAATTATGTAACTTATTTTGTCATACGATTTAATCATAAATTCAATTGACAATCAAAAGCTTGTAGCAAAGTGAAATTTGTTATGATACGAGAAGAGGGTGTGACGAATAAGTTGAGAATTGAAAAGGGAAGTCTTAAGAAGTTAAACGCACAAGCAAGCAACGAATCAGATAGCCAAATAAGCAAAGTTAGGAACATTATTTCTCCCCTTGACATACTGAAATATGATGCTCCTGCTCATTGTCTGACAAGTACACACCACAGCTCAGCATTGCTAAAAACTTTAAGACAAGTATCTCTAAACCTATACCTGAATCGAGCTTCCCAGGGAACACATTATTAAAACGTCTCTTGTGATATAGTCTTCAGAGTCATCACAGCCAACACAAATAAACATATGGAGCACCGTCGACCATGCCTCAAACTGCAAGCTTGTATCAATGCGGCTCAGACCACGAGGCATACAGATCTCCCAGCTCTGACTACTCAAAAATCTGCCAAACGTGTCATCAGAGGGAAAATCATTGTCGTTAACAGTGATGACCGGTCGGGTCCGGGGAAATCAGCATATTTGCAGGCCCATAGCGCCACGGTAGTTGAACCAAGTCAGTCTTATCTCTTTTAAACTTTAATAGTTTACCCAGAAATTTTGAGTCTGTAAAATGATTAGTCCTTATCTGAACTTCAAGAATAAGCCACTGATCTTTTAACTTGCTGCTTGCTTCCACTAGATACAGGAAAAGGGAAGCTTAGTGGTAAAGCATACTTCAAGTGCGGAAAGAGCGTTAAACATGATGGTATTAAAACAACGACATACAAGGTGAAACTGTCCGTGGATGCAGAGTTTGAAATTCCAGGGGCAATTCTTGTAACAAACAAGCATAAGCACGAATTCTTCCTGCAATCAGCAGTTCTTGCAGCTCCAGACAATCAGATCATCCACTTTGACTGCAGGTCTTGGATTTATCCTACCAAGAAGACAAAATCATCACGAATTTTCTTCTCGATCACTGTAAGCTTGACATAGCCAAGTTATGTTGATTCCTGTGTCCAATTAATTCAATCAAGTTGAATAAATAATGTGATTTCTCAGTGTTATCTCCCAAACCAAACACCAAGTGGTTTGTTGGAGCTGAGAAGGTCGGAACTTGTAAACTTGAGGGGAGACGGAACCAGGGAGAGGAAAGAATGGGACAGAATTTATGACTATGATTGCTATGACGATCTTGGTTCTCCTGACAAAGGTCGGGACTACATTAGACCAGTCCTCGGTGGATCCAGATTTCGTCCATATCCTCGTCGGGGAAGAACAGGTCTTCCTTCAAGCAATACAGGTGTCCAGACTTTGGCATTTTAACATCTTTGGCACTCAATTTTTTCCATTCATTTCCATCAAAATTTCAACAGTTTGAAGCCATTTTTTACTAATTGATAGCTTGAAACATATAACCTTCAGCTGAAAGCCGACCAGAAATGATCAACTTGGATATATACGTTCCTCCAGATGAGCGATTTAGCCCCAAGAAGCTAGCAGAGGTCGTATCGCGTTCAATCCTAGCTGCTGTACATTTTCTGATACCCGAGGTCAAATCCGTTTTCAGAAATGATTCAAATAGCTTCGAGTCATTTGAAGAAATACTTGATATGTTTAGGAGGAAAAGAAATCAAGTAGCAGAAGGAAAGACGACAGAGAAAATGAAGAAACTATTACCAGATAAACTTTACCAGGAGATCACACATGCAAGCCAAGAACAGCACTCGAAATTCCCATTACCACAAATTATTGCAGGTGACGGAGCTTGATATCTGACTTGATAAGATAGATAGCCGATGCTTCATTTGTTTGTTTGAGCAGTTGTGTTGACTTCTTGATCATATTTCAGAGAACGAATTTGCCTGGATGGATGATGAGGAATTTGCTCGCCAAATGCTTGCAGGAACTAATCCAACTCGAATTCAACGTTTGCAGGTTAACTTTATTATCCATGTCCTGAAAACCAATATTTATACCACTGTTCCTTTAAACTTTCAGATGCATCTGCTGCTATTGTTAACTCTTTTTGCTTGTGTTAACTGTGACCTATACAAATATCTAACCAAGATCATGCTGCTGATGCTGCCTATGTGCATTATTTGCTTAAAAATTCATGCGCGGTTTAAGGGCATACATCCACCAGGGATTTAGCCTGGTGACTGAGAAGGCAGATTACCTCCCTATCTACCAGAATGATAACACCGTTTTTGGTCTAATTCCTCCGTTGATTTTTTTGCATGCTCACATCATAATGAACAAGCTACGTATCTGCTTCAAATATGTTCTTTTAAAAGTAATTTTTTGACAGAAATTTCCCCCAGAAGGCAAAACAGGTGTGAGCAGTATCAGGGGATCGCACATACTGCACAACCTTGACGGACTGACTGTTAACCAGGTACTGCAACTGACCCTGGAACCCAATTAGTCCACCAAACCCAACATTACCATCACGACATTGTTCCATTAAAATTATAGAGGAACAGGTAACTTGTCTTTCAGGAAGCAAGACATTAAAATGGCAAATTCTAGAAAGCTCTACTGCATAAGCAAAGTTCAGGGGACGGTTCTTTCAGATGCAATTTTATTAATTCCAACCTTGTTGATAGCAGGTCTGAACTCTTAGAATGTTAGGACTAGAAAATTAAGTTTCAGTTGAATCTAAGTTCTTGTCTCGCATGTGCAATTTCATATAGAGCAGAAGTAAATGGATCTTTTTATTGTCTAATTTATTATGGACTTCAAAAGATCACAACTTTTTAACTAAATATACTATTTTTTTTCTCCTTAACGCACCAGGCAATGATCCAAAGGAGGATATTCATCTTGGATCATCACGACTACCTCATGCCCTTTTTGAGCAGAATAAACAAAAAAGATGTTTGTGCTTATGCATCAAGAACACTGTTATTTCTAAGAAAGGACACCACGCTAAAGCCGATTGCAGTAGAACTGAGCTTGCCTGGTTCCTCCAGGTGCGCCGCAATGAGTTGGGTGTTCCTACCGGCAAGTGATGGTACCGAAGCAGCACTGTGGCAGCTTGCTAAATCTCATGTTGTAGCCAATGACTCAGCTTACCATCACTTAGTCAGCCATTGGTAAGTTGAAATGCCGTCTAAAACTTCTATTTCTACACAATTTGTAAATCCTGGCTCATATCTTATATATCATGCTATTCCTATCATAATAAGTGGGACTTTTTAGGCTGCACACACATGCAGTGGTTGAGCCATTCATAATTGCAACAAGAAGGCAGCTGAGTGTAATGCATCCAATTCATCACCTATTAGATCCTCATTTCAAAGACACCATACATGTCAATGCATTGTCTCGGACCATCCTAATAAACGCCAAGGGCATTCTTGAGCAGACCCTGTTTACTGACGAAGTATCTATGGAGCTGTCTTCTGAACTCTATAAAGAGTGGAGATTCGATGATCAAGCTCTCCCTGCCGATCTTCTCAAGAGGTAATGCATACCATTAGTTTTCAAAGAAGGATCCACGACATTTCCTCGCATTATCAGTGTGGGGAGGATCGATGAATCGCTCTTGTTGTTTTCCTGACATCTAGCTATTAATTTTGGTCAAGCGAAGACTTCTTCCAAACTAGTATACTGGCATACATAGGGTAAATAAATCAGCTTTTAAGAAGCTTACTCAACTTTTAACAAACTATTTTGCAGAGGAATGGCTGTGAAAGACCCTGATCAAGAGAGCCTAACTGGGGTAAAGCTTCTCTTCCAGGATTATCCATATGGTGTAGATGGACTTGACATCTGGAAAGCAATCAAGAAATGGGTCAGAGACTTTTGCTCCATTTTCTACGAGGATGATGATTGTGTCAAGAACGATATAGAAATTCAAGCATGGTGGTCAGAAATCCAAAATGTCGGCCATGGTGATAAGCGCAATGAGACATGGTGGTATAAGATGACGAGACTTTCTGACCTAATAGAGGCTCTAACAACTCTCATATGGATTTCATCTGCTTCTCATGCTTCTGTGAACTATGGACAATATGCATATGCTGGCTACCCTCCAAACCGTCCTATGAGATGTCGAAAATTCATTCCAGAGGAAGGAACGCTGGAGTTTGCTGAATTCCTTAGAGATCCTGATGCATACTACCTTAATATGCTGCCTGACAGATTCGAAATGACTCTCAGTATGGCATTGGTAGAGGTCCTCTCTCAATTCTCATCTGATGAGCAGTACTTGGGTCAGAGGCCATCAGAGTGGATCGGCAACGAAGAAATTCAGAAAATATTCGAGAAGTTCAATAAAGAACTTCGAGACATAGAGAGGAAAATCCTTGAGAGGAACTCAAATACGAAGTTTAGGAACAGACAGGGTCCTGCCAAGATCTCATACAACCTGCTCTGCCCACATACAGATAATGTTGAATCTAAAGAAGGTATTACGGGAAAGGGGATCCCTAACAGCATATCAATTTAACACATGGCAAAACAATGCACACTGTTTAAGCAATGAAAACTACAACATTACCTTTCATTTTTGTAAATAAAGTTTCAAAGGTATTCCAAGCTCCACCATTTTTCCTTCTTATTTACTGTAGTCCCTAGAGGCTGAGATTCTCTACAGTCTTGGTAATAAGCATATACAACAATTTTTATGTTACATCATTTAAGCGACTATCAATTCTATATTTCTTATCATTGCATGGAAGACAAAAGGGACATTTTAATCCCAACATTTATATTCTCTCGTAAATTTAGCTCTAATATTTTAGAGTGTATAAATTAAATCCTAACATTTAAAAAATGTTAAAATTTAACCTTAAATTAACATAAAAATTGACGACAATGTAACGTGAGCAATTTTCTACCAAGGCAGCAATGACTAACACATATTTATAATATTTTACTATTAAAATGGATCCCATGGTATTAGGTGGATCTGATATGACATTTTGGGATTTGTAAACTTAAATTAAAATATTTAAATTAATATTAATATTAAAAAATGTGAGACCCATTTATATAATTTAATCCTAAATATTATTAATATGATAAATTAACTTAATTAATTAATATATTAATTTAACTAAACAATTTAGTAACTAAACTAATTGAAAGAATGCATTTGGCATTGAGAGTTGGAACAGGCACGATGCACACCAAAAGCAAAAGCACTCTGCAACGGGATCAAATCCTCTGTTCCCGATTATCTATACTACTTCGTTTCCCTTACCATCCATCCACAAATATTATATTAATAGATGGATGGATGATAAAGAGACAGAGTGGCACAAATAATTGGGAAAAGGAGATTTGCTGCCCTTGGAAACATCCCTGCATCCTTCACAAATGAACCTGCTTTTGTTTTGATGATGATGTAAAAAACAAGAACTATGATGGCGATGGGATATGAGTGCTTGATTTGACTTGATAGCTTAACACAAGATTTATGAACTTAAAGATTATATTCGAAGCAGCCATAAACGAGACCCTAAAACTCCATTTCACGCCCATGACGCTTGTGGGGAGGTAAATATGTGTATTTAAAAAGAACAAGCACATTTGATATCCAGATTAAAACCACAGTTTGTACAATTGTAGGCAAATCTAGGGGGAATATCTTTGCATCCATCACAAAAGAAAAAAAAAAGTCATCTTTGAAAATCTAAAATGGTGGTACATCTGATTAGGAGGTTTAGAAATGAGGTTAAGAGAATGAACTAAATGAAGACAACTTTGTATCCATAGGATTTGTGAAACCATAAATTTTCACAAGTTTCACATATGTAGGTTGGACCGAGTATGACATTACTTCAGTGCCATATGTATTGATGGCTCAAAATGTTAGACTTTTTAAACTTTTCTCATAAAGTTGGACAATATTTAATTCCATTTTTTGTTTTTTTAATGACTTATTGATTAGGTTAAATTTGATCCAAATATATGTAATAAAGTGACTAAATAAATGATCTAAATCAATTGTCGAAGTCTAGGAGTAAAATGGATCTCAATTAGTATAGACCGGACCTATATCAGGCATGTGATGGGGAAGCTCGACATGGAAGCTATATATAAAGGTTAAAGTCTCCTACAGTTGCTCATATATCATTCCTAAACATACGAATTCTCTAACCCGTTAAGAGCGTTTATGTTTGATAAAGTTATAAAAAGACGTTTGGTGAACTATTCTCGTGAAGGTTCTGGAAGATTAGAGCTCGTTTTGGCTATAAAAACTGCTTCGGAAGTTAGATTGGAACCGAAATTAGGTATTCCATATTTTCTTCATTTTTAACCCTTTCACAAAAGATACAGGATCTGTAATAAGGTCTATACTATATGTTATATGTGTTACCAGAGTGGTTACATGATCAGGTTGTCAAAAACGAAGGTTTTTTCAATTTTTGTCCATTAGGGTTTTCGTTAGTTTTTTATTCGCTTTTTGTTTTTGTTTAGTATATGATTATGTGAAAGTAGTATACATGAGACTCACTATGAAAAGCGGACTAGAAAGTGTGAAAAAAACACTTCGAGAATGTTGAAAATAACCCTCTCATCAAAGGGCTATTGCACCATCAGGTGCACACGCCCGACGGTGCTACAATAACCACCCTTGAGTGGTTTGGCTAGTGCATGCTTAGCACACACCAGCCACGGCCAACCACATGGCACCGTGGGTCTGCTGACGTGTGTTGGTGCGTGCAACATACATACCTCACACTTGCTTGCCACGCAGATGGTGAGATGGGGACACGTTACACGAGCCATACAATAAAGGTGCATCTGCGCATGGTGGTGGGTGTTGCACACCCACCAACAATAACTACACACTTGGAGTGAGCGTGGGGAGCCCCTACCACTCGTTAGGTCTAAGGTTAGGCCGATGTCAATGCATAGTGTTGTACTGATGTCAGCGCCATAGTACTGCTGACATCAACACCTAAAAAAGGGAAATTTTTTAGAATTCCTATAAGGGTGATCCAAGTCCTTTTGGGTCAATTTTTGGGTTAGGGGAATTTTCAAAGTGATTTGTCAAATTTTTTGGATTTATTACGTTGGTAATTGGATTTCGGAAAAGGTTTTAAAGCCTTTTAAAGCTAATTTTGAGCAAAATTTTATACTTCGAACTGCATATAAGGGAGACAGTTAAGGTTTTGTGTGTAATGTGGTAGGGTTGGTATTTGGGAAAGCACGATAGTGACTCTGATTGAGTTTTTTTAACATAAAAGTCTCAAATAAAGTTTAAAGACAATGTTTTCAGTACCAGTATGCGATTATTTGATTGTTTCATTTGCTTTCTACATTTATAATTGATTTTCACATACATTATGGTCATATAGAACGTAAGGATAACATAAGGATGTATCCTTTGTAGTTGTGGTCTTTTTCAGCACTGGTAAGATTACAGTCACCACAGTAGCCTTACAAATCAGTATTTGGACTATACCACTTGCATGTTAAGGACGTCTCTAGTCTCATATTTGGTTATTCTACCCATAGGTGTTAGCCTTATATGAGATTTTGAGATGTATATAAAGGCATTAGATGGAGGAAAGTAGTTGCTTGAATGATCTATTCACCCATAGGTGGTAGTGTCATGAGAGTTGATAGTTTGTACTCTGATCACTTTTATGTAAAGTTATAATTGCATATATTATGTATTCTACCCACAGGTGTTTCATAATATGTGTGATCAAATTCTTAGATAGATATTGCTTTAATGATTTAAGTATTGCTGTTATCTTGTATTTATATTGATCTTTACATTGTCTTTTCTGTTTTACAGTCACCTTTTTTGTAAACAATAATGCTGTCATGATTGACACCTTAACTGGTTTCAATTTTAAGAAGTGAAGAAGGATATTGAGTTTTCCCTAGAGATGGCCGACTTCAACATGTCGATGCATATAGAGAGACCTTCTCTACTCACTGATATTAGCTCAGAAGTCGATAAGGCAGTTATGGCAATCTGGGAGTACTCAAATAGGTTGTGTTATTTGATCATCAAGAGTTCTATCCCGGATCATCTGCTTGGTGAATTACTGGACACAGTTATAGCAAAGGAGTTTATGGACAACTTTTCCAGAAGAACATAATGTCTTCCCATACGGAGCAAAGCACCTTGATTAAAGAGTCATTCTCTATAAGGTACATAGGAGAAGGAGGAGTCAAAGAGTAAATCATTAGGATGGTTTACCTTCAAAGTAAATTAAAGGCATTTGATGTACTCATTCTTGACACACTCATAGTGCATCAGGTACTTAATACTCTCCCAAGAGAGTTTGAGATGATGACGACATCATAAATCTCTCAGAACGAGGCCTAGGATATTAATGCCTTTATTTCCTAGTGTGTTGTAGCTGAGGAGAAGCATAAGAGTTCCCCTCATATAGCCCTGCATGCAGTTGCCAAAGGCAAGGGAAAGCGAAGCACCAACAGTCTAACGGTAAGGGTAAGAAATCCAAACTCTCTCCACATATTCAAACTGGACAATCTAACATTGCCTAGGGCCCATATGACATGAAGAGTATGAAGTACTTCTTCTGTAAAAAGAAGGGGCATAGGAAAGCTAATTGCTCGAAGTACAAACTTTGGAAATTTAAACAGGAATTGTTAGGTAATTCTTCGGCCTACATGATTCATAAATCTAACTTAGCTATAGTCATATCAAGTTCTTGGTGTTGGGCCCCAAAATTTTTCTCATTGATGTTATTAAGCGTGAATTATGTTGATTGTGTGATTATGACTTAGTTTGATTAAATTGGATGTATTAGTGGAAAATTTAGATTAAGTTGAGTTTATTGTGTTTAAGTGAGAATGAAAGGGGTAAAAATATTTGAGGGCAAAATAGGAAGAGCACTTGAGTTGGATAGGTTAAAGCTTTGCTAGGAGGGACAATTTGGTCATTGTCCATCCCTTTAGGCTTAAGTGGAAGAATTAGAAGGAATTAGAAGGAAAAGAAAAGGAAAGAAAGGAGAAGGTGAAGAAGAAAAAGGGAGAGTGTTGTAGCTTGGAAAAGAGAAGAGAAAATAGGGTTCTTGATACTAGAGATTTTCGAAGATTTGAAGCACATTTTCAGGTAAGTTTAGCTTCTTTTAATCTTGTTGTAGTTAGATTAAACCTTAAGATAAGTGGAATGTGTTAGAATCAATTAGTTAGGGATTTTCGGAAAAATTAGGTGAAATCTTTGGGTTGATGATTTTGTGACTGATTTTAAGGTTTGAATGAGTTAGCAATGTAGTATTGGACTTGAATTAAGGTTTAGATGTGTTGCATTTACAAGATGGGAAGATTGGGGATGAGAAAAGCTAAAAAATCGAGTTCGGGAGAAGTTCCCAGACCCGCACGTCGCGACGTGCTCATGAGCACGCCGCAGCGTGCAAAAGTTTACACGTCGCGGCATGCGAAAAGGGGGTGTACGCCGCGGCGCACACGGGCTGTTCGTCGCGGCGAACGTAGCCTTCGCCGCGGCGAGTCACAATTTCCAGCGCAAATATATTTTAGTATTTTGGGCATAACTTTGGCTGTAGATGTTCAAATGAGGTTATTTTAGATTCGTTGTGAACTAGAGCAATAGGGCTACAAGTTTTATGAAGAAAGGAAGTTTGGAATTAGCCTCTAAAGATCCAGAAATTTGGATGGAAGTTGAGTATAGGTTTTTAGTGTTCGTACTTTGGATTTTCAAGTTTTTTTGAATATTTACTTTGAATGTTGCTTGATTGGGAACTTGGTTTGTTATAGAAAATCAAGTGGACCTAATCCAATCGCAAGAGGAAGGACAACAGTGAGTTTGGATTCTCAAGCGATATTAGGTGTTAGTAGTGTGTCCTAGGCCAATGGATAGTTATGATTCATGTATTAACATTATGACTTGTTAATAATATATTATGAGGTATTCCTTTCATATATGCATGTATTTCGTTT
>JANJEY010000009.1:13648812-13662446 GCA_024703695.1 Erythroxylum cataractarum
AAAAAATATCCCGAAACGGTACCCGGTACCGACCGATACCGGTACAGTTCCGTTCCAGAGCTCAATCCGGTACCGAATCCGGTACGATATTCGTAACATTGCTTTGTCTACCAAAATTTCAAAAAGAAGATGGCTGCTTTGACGCACCATCACATAAAGAGGAAGAGGGTTTGAAGATGGCTTTAAAGGCAGTGGTGGCAATAGAGGATGTGAGAATGGGCGGTGGTTTCCGGGAGGAGGAGGAGGAGGGTCCCAAGAAGTGGAGGAATGGTGGGGCTGTGACGGTAGGAGTTATGGTGGCGGGTGGTTAGTGGCGAGATACATTACAACTAGTGGAATTTGATGAATTCGATGGTCTCTCCTTAATAGGTTAATTGCTTTAGTTACTCAAATTAATTAGTTAAATTAACAGGTTAATTAATTAAGTTAATTTATTAGATTAATAATATTTAAGGTTAAATCATATAAATAGGTTCCATACTTTTAATATTAATACTAATATAAATAAGTTACGTAATTTTAGTGTCTCAGGTTTATGTTAATAGAGAAGTGAGGTTAAGTTTCAAGGGGTCCTTGGTTAGCTAGTACGAGAAGAAAGAAATAGGTAAGTAATCAAAAAAAGATAGTTGGTAATTAATCAAAAAAAGATAGTTGGTAATATATTACAATTAGATTAATATTATTTTTATATCTCTTTTTAGGACAATACTCCATATACTCCATACCCATTTCCCTAAACAAACCAATCACACCCTTAGTCATAGTCCTAGTATTGTATGTTGGTTTTGAATAATAAACAATAAATTTTAATAGGTTGTAAATACTTTTTATGGCTGATTAGAATTTATTATGTTATACATTACATCATATTTAAAATAAATAATAAAACTTAAAAATAAAAGATATAATTTTCAATTATTTTGAAACACTAAGAATATTAATATTTGTCGGTCAAAATAAAACAAAAAATTATTTAATATTTAAAAAATAATGCTAAAAAATTATTAATTAGTAAAATGGTATAGAAAAAAAATTTGTTTAAAATAATTTTAGAGAATTTTAAGGAGATAATTAAAAGCACTCTAATCAATAAAACATTTTATTTTTATTTTATTATAACTTTTACAATTTTATAATGGGTTAATACCGATTGAACCTTTAAATCTTTTCTTTAATTGTTCGATATCTGATTCAATTTTTAATATTGAATTTAATTTGCCCTCTCTAAAATGTTAGGGTTAAATTTGTCATATATGTAAACGTAGAGGTTAAAATTGACACTTTTGTATTACATGGAAATTAAGCAAAATAGAATAAAAGAAAGTAGTTTTGTATTTAAAATAGTATTTCAGTCCTCAATACCTCAAACTTCATCTAACTGACCAATAGGACAACAAGAAAGGGATTCTGAAACATCAGTTCATGCACTCTGGGAAGAAATTTCAGCCTCTAATACCTCGACACTGCTGCACTCGACGTTGGTTTCCAGATAAATGGCACTCCATAAACAATCGACATGGTAATCTTCCAGTATTTCCCATCACTGTTTCAACCTCTCCCATGAACAGAAAATGCTGCATGATCTGCAAACTTAGGCTTGCCCAACAACATATGAGCAACCATCTCTGCAGTGCCTAGAGCCTGAAAACGAGAGCACATTAATCTGTTAATTTTATGGCAGCGGCTTCACTAGGATGCATAAAACAATATTATAGATGAAAAGCAAAAACTGATTTTTGGGGTAGAAGATACAGCTGAACAACTGTAAATGCATACAGGAAAAATGATGATCATAGGATAGGATAAGATGGATGTGACGTTACCAAAGAAAGCCCACAGCCTTCATGCCCAGTTGCAAGGATCATATTTGATAAAGCAGGCACACGCCCAATCACCGGCTTCCCATCAGGCACTGTGTAGAAAAGTTGTTCCATTGACTTAAAAATCATGGCCAAACCCAACCTTCATAAATCTAAAACTCTAGCCTCCACAAACATTTTGTTCTTCTTTTTTCTTTTAGACAAGTTCAAAGCATGTCGACTTACTGTAAGGACGCAAACCTATCCTCACTTTTTGGGCCGCAGTGATATCTGTAAGCGATAGTCCTTTCAATTTGGGAAGGTAGTCTCCAGCACGTTTCCATATACTACTGACAATAAAATCATTTACTTCAGTGTTAAACCCAGCAAACTCACGACTGCTACCTGAAAATACAGATACTAGATCACTGTTTGAACAAGAAACATTATCAGTGAGATTGGACTGCAAAGGCATGTAACTTGAAGAGGAGACAAAGAACATGGATCTATAAAAACATGCAATTTTTAAAGAGAGCGTGATTTTTTAGGAAAATGAGTTATTGTGTCACTTGCTCAGTTCTACTATGTGCCTCTAATAACATGGATCTATAAAAATATACAATTTTTTAAGAGAGCGTGATCTTCTAGGGGATGAGATCTTCTGTGCCATTTACTCAATTCCTAATCTGTGTCAGAAGATCTCATCTCATCCTCTGGGACACCAAATGACATAAATAGCAAAAGGTTCATTTGTTTCAAAGTAGATTGGGAGTTCAAGCTGATGTTCTATTAAGGTGGGATTGACTATTTTAGGATACAGGCCACGTCCCTTAGCTAATCGAAATACTGAGTCTCAATATAAGATATTGATCCCAATATTTCGTATTAACCTGTCTGATGAATTCCAAAACTTTCAGACTCAAGGGAAAAGAACAAACAAAAGAGACAGAGAAAGGGAGGAGGCAGAGGTGTTGGCAGATCAAGGAGGGATTCTAAATATATCCAAGACTGAGAAGTGAAACAAACAATATTTTAGCTTAAGCGATTCATAGTCCTACAAAGGGAATCAGTCATTTCATCATCAACAACATATTCGCAGATAATTTAAAGGATATGCGAGAAAGAAACCAAAACTATAAAATGTATAAGAAACGTTTATCAGAACTGGACAAGCAAACAAATGAAAAGAAGAAGAAAAAATTTACTTAAAAATGAGAGCCACATTTTGATTTTAAATATTACCATCATTCCACCATAAAGATTAAAGATGGAAAATGAAATCCACAAAGGTCCTTTTAGATTATAGTCGGTAATGTTACCAAGAACAAGTCTTCCACTTGTGTCCATAGTGGCTGCCATGGAAACAGACAGTGCATTCCCATGTTGAACCAGTCCTGAAGCTGAGTCTTTGGGTTCTTTAATATCTAAATGGGAAATATAGCCCACTTCCATCAAGCCATGATTCAGAGAAAAGGAACTAAAATTCTCAAGCACAAGCAGATGACCCTGTCAGAAAAATTGAAATCAAAAGCATCATATGTGGCAGTACAAATACACAAACAGTATTGATAAAGATGCTGCTCTTCCAGAAAATGCTTTCAATGGTATCGTTTGACCCCAGTCGCCCAGACATTTACCTACAGCTTCTATGAATATGTCTTATATTCCAGGAATGCTATGAGACATTCAGTCAGCTTTCCAATTTTTCTTTTTCTAATTTCCCAACTATCCTGATCTTTAATCAATGTTATTCCAATAGAAATTATTACAGTTAAATAAGAATTTTTTCTGAAGAAGAGTTTTGGAGGAATTGGTAAAAACTATTCCTTTGTGGTTAAAAAGTCACATGTTTCAATCACAAAAACAGCCTCTTTATAAAAAAAAGGCAAGAAGAAGGCTGCTTACAACCTTATACTCCCACGAAATGAGAAGCTTGTGTACAAGATAAGATAACTTTTAAGAATTTTCTCTCTTCACGTCCGAGTTCTAACCTTTCGAGGTCTGACAGGGACATCCAATTCAATATCTGAACCCTTAAATAGGTCACGCAGCAAATATCCACTCCAACTACCAGCTGCAACTATAATGGTCTTACTGTACAATGTCCTTTTGGAAGTCTGAACACCTAGAGCCTCTCCATTGCTACCATATCTGAGCAGATAAAGTTATTGAATATAGAAATAATATTCTGGCCATTTGGTTCGGCCTATTTTTCTTGTCCCAAAAGAACTGGGAAATGGCTAGCAGCAAACCTTACTATGCTCGTCACTGGATCATGATAGAACCCCGCAAATCTCCCTTTCGATGCAAATTGTTGGTTGACCTACACATAAACCTCATAAACACTTTTCTAAAAAAGAATTCAAACATGTTTCTGTGTAGGTACTAAAATTGGCTCGACATCGAAATAGTAAGAAAAAGGAAATGACAAAGCAAGAAAATATTCACCAAGGATCCATGAGATCATAGAAAATCAAGGAACCTTTTCAATAGTAGCAACAGCACGTGTGGCATCTATTTGACAGTCATCTGGTAAAAAGGCAGCCCCACCATCTTTCCCAACCAGTAGCTCTGGTTCCTCTGACAGTAAATCATGACTAGACAAGTACTCCGCTCTCAATCCAGCTTCAGACAACTGCTTAACCTTCCTCTTCAACATCTCTGCTTCCTCATGGGTTCGACCAACTAGTAAACTTCCTGACAAGAACCCATAAAGCAGACGATTAATCGAATGGATATAAATCACGCACCTTTTCACTTAAAGATATCCCATCACAGAGTTCAACAGAAATAAAAACCATCAACCAAGTTCAGTCGCTTTTAATTAGAGCTAAGAGTTGTCTAATTGCATCCAATAAAAAACACATTGAAACAAAACCATTGGAAAACCAATCGGACAAATGTTCAGAAGCCAAAACGCCTCCAAAACCCAAACAGTTAACTTAGCACGCTTTAAGTATAACATGGATGAAATCTTGGCTGCAAAGTAGAAGTTTGCTTAACTTAACATCCTTCAAATATAAAGCCTTTTTGTTAAAAAACAAACATTTACGGCTTATAGTGTTTCCATTTTTGATATTGCAATAAATGTGACTCAAAAATGTCTGCTTTGATAAGTACCGTTCTTCTTCCAACCCAATAGTTCTAATGGGTCCCGGCCTTGATCACGCACACTTTCAGCAAACATCTTCCACAATCTCTGGCTTCTAGCTGCGAGACCCCACGAATCACTCTCTGGCGACTTGTGCACCAGCCATATGTAGCCCTGACCTGCCAGTCCCTCAAATGCACAAAGCAGAAACACTTCTCTATGAGCTAAATAGGAAGTCAACGACTCTTAACTATCTACTCACGAAGATTAAAAGTTGGCAAGAGCACAAACATTTCATGCCACTTTTCTTATGAAAATCATTTCCATCACCATTTTTTTTTCTTTTTGGTTACCTGCACCGGTGGCACCGGAGCAAGGAACAGCCTTGTCAACCACCGCAACGGAGAGATCCGACTCAATAAGCAAGTGTCTGGCAATCGTCAACCCGATGATTCCTGCACCTATGATGACTACATCGAATGTATGAGCAGAAGCAGAAATAACGGGTTGGGGTCGAAGTCTAGAAGTGGTGTGGACTGCAAGTGAAAGCGGTTTACGAGAAAGTTTGGAGCCAAAGAAGGTGATGGCTTTGTTGGTGGCAGCATGTGAATGCCTCGTTGGATGTGAAAAGGTCTCGTTGGGGCGGAGTTTAGAGAACGGTGATTTCATCGTGACCGAGGCCATTGTCAACGGAGCAGCAGGAGAGAAGACCAGACAAGCGTCGACGGAGTTAATTGTTGGAAACCAACCTAATCGACAAGCGTCGCAGTAGCGTTGCAGTAAAATAAAATTTTTACCGTATTTTAATAATCGAATAACGTGAATAATAAATTTTTACGTTATAGTTTTCATAACATTGGTAAAAACCCTAGTTAAGATTAAGGATGTAAATTATAATGGATCTTTTGATTATTAATGCATATTTTAACTAATGTTTGGTTAAATTTATTCTAATTGTTCTTAGTTTTAGAATTATGCCTCATCACCTTAGATTTAATAAAAAGAATTGTATAAAAGATAGACATTCATGCACAAGGAGAATAAACATTTTAGGATTACATAATGACAATATCTTAGATTTTAGTGATAACCAAGTAAATAAATTATGCTTAATTAATTTGATTAGGTTCAATTACGCATAGATTTGTGATAGTTAACCCGTTAGATATAACTAGTTGCCTTGATAAAGGGCTTAAATACTCTAGATTAATTGCTATTTCAACTTAGATAGTTATTTTTATGTGATAGTTGAAATTCTATATAGTAACACTAATTCCATCCTTGAACAGGTTTGAAATGAATGGAAAGGAAGATGGATTTGCTTTTTGTAGAAGTTGAAGACTATAGAATGCTTAAATAATCTTCTTTTTGACAAGAAGAAGTTTAAAGATTTATTAGTGGTTAAGTGTGAAAATGGCTCATATCCTAAAGCTAGAGGAAGGGGAATAGGGTAACCCAATCCTAATAAAATATAAAGGAGCTAAAGAGCCTTCGATCCTAAAGAAGAGGGGAATCAAACCTTTAATTATAGAACTAGGATGAAAGGCTTGAACAAAAGTCTAGCTAAAAGACTTCCAAAGAAGCACTTATTGGAGGCAATCCAACATTAGTTCTAGATTTATACTAATGTTTAGTTTAATTTATTTTATGAGTAGTTCTTTTGTAGACTTTTGTGCATTCTACTTTACTAACTTAGCTGGAATTTAAGGGAGATTTCCCAATCCTATTTGTATTTTATACTTATTTTCATTATCTTATTTGTTTGACATTGAGAACCATATTCTGTTTATGAGTGTGACCTAAGATTTTTCTTTGTTTGATATTTAGGTTTTATGTGTTAAGTAATATCTTTTAGTTATGTGCTTTATGTGTTATATGCTTCAATTTTTTTAGCTTTCATTTTGTTTTTGTATCGTGTTTGTGATTACATTAGTTACTTTGGGCTAATGACATTTTATGCATGTTTATACGTTAATATTAGTTTCAATGGTCATATGCAAAATATAATTAAGTGATTTCAATGCAAACTTGACTTTGCAAATGTTAGGAAACCAAATTTGTTAAGTGAAGATGCTTTGATTTAACTTTAGTGATTCTATGAAAAATTAGCTCATACAATATTCTTTTTTTTAAGTGTTGATATCTTCTTTGATTTTGAATTTATTGAACTTGAATTCATCATTTTGAGATTGCATAAAAGGTATACACAAGCATTAAAACAACAAAGGCACTTAGGATTAAGTTTGGACCAAATTGCCTATCTTTTATACATTAATCCATTAGTAAGCCCCTTGTAGCGTATTATAAAATTTTTGTTTTGTTTTTTGTTTTTTTTTGTTTTTTTAATTTCATTTTACATCTGCAAATGTATATAATTTGAAACTGCTTGTTTTTTTTTACTTTTTACTTTTTGAAACATTTTTCTTTTCAGATGTGCAAATTAAATTACTGACATCATATAAGGATGCATGCAAGTGCTCATAAATAATAATGGTTCAAGGAGTTAGCAAGTGATAAGTGTTTGTGGGACCGTGTTTGGGAAAAGGGTTGAAGAAAGAATGCATCTATCACATCAACAAAATTCTAATCCATAAAGCTTTGAATAAGAATTGAAATAAGTTCTAGAGAGATGTGAAATAAGTAGATACACATAAAGATTGAAAGAAAAAAAATCAGGCTCAAATATCCTTCCAACAAAGGTAATATCTCAATGAACAATCTCAAGTCTAAAAAACGTAAAGTGCTACTTTGTTAGCATGCCTTCATTCACTTTGTGTTGAAAACATTGAAAGTAAAATTAGCCAAGACCAACTATCGTTAAAAGAATGGAAGGTATTTTCATAAACTCAAGTACCACTTTGAAGCTTATAAAAGGTACAAGAGCCTAGTGTGGAAAAAGTTTGAATTGAGAAAAAGATTTAACAAAAGTCATTTTTGTACAAGGAGTGACGTCGCGGCGAGAGCAATATGCGCCACGACGTGCGTTCTAAAATGATCAGCATTGTCGCGATAGAATGACAAATTTTTTTACCAAGTTTTAAAATTTGTAACATGATGCAAGGTTGGCTAACACAAACATAAGAAGTGTCAAATAGGCATGCAATAAGAGAAATAAAAATGTGACCAACTCCCCCACACTTAATCAACACATTGTCCTCAATGAAAAACAATAATAGATAAAGCTTAAGGTAAGAAAGCACAAAGGACAATTCAACATAACAAAAGGAGGGCAAGAGATAGAACTCAAAGGGGAAATTATTGAATTGAAAGGTTACTGATTAAACTAAAAGCTAAACTATTTTCTTACTGGGGTTGTTTCTCCCTGACACTTACTTAACAAACTAATGCACCAATATATGTCACGAGCAATCACAAAGCATAAGTAAGTAAACAAGTGAAGGAAAGAAACAACCTGGGAGTTATGGAGCTTTTTTTTTTAATTCTCCCAGTTAACCTTCGACAGATGGACATGGTGCGGGGAAATAACTTCATCCATTCCTATGTCCATGTCAGCCTCCACTATGCCAGATTCACCTGAAATGATTGTCGCAGAAAAAATAAGAGATAGTCTCAACGAACTTCCACGGAAGGTGTAATTTGTAAAATGCTGACTATCAAAGATAAAGGAAAACTATCAATGAGTATGAAACTAAACTATCTAGACTGCAATCTAAAAGAAAAGACTCATAACTTCACTTAGCAACAAAATGACAAAAGCTAACCTAAAGAACCAATTCTTGGTTCCCCAGCAACGACGCCATTTTGATCGGCTCTTCGTATCGATCTTAAGATCAAACCCTTGGAAGCTGAGTCAAAATGTTGGGCCCCGAGAAAATTTTTTATTTTTTATTTTATTTATTTATTTACTTGATTTATTCTATATATTGCTTTAATTGTTTTAATTATGTGCATATATATTTATATTTATTGAGTCTTGGAATTAGTTAGTATGTTTGGGAATTAGAAGTTGGGAGTTAAAGTGAAGGATTAGAATTAATTGGATTAATTGAAGTAAGCTTGGATGTGTAGAGCCATATGAGACAAAAGTAAGGGCTTGTTAGGAAGAGTGGGCTTTAGAGGTTAAAGGGGATAAGAAGAAGGAGGATTAGAAATAAGTGGATTATGGTGTAGTGGGCTTGTGAGGAGGAGAGCCCAAAGTGGCAAGTGAGCTTTAAGAGGGTATCAAAACTATGTAGTTTTGATGAGGGCTTTAAAGATGAGTTAAATGAATTAAGAGGAGAGGAAGCAAGTGTCGTAGAGAAAAGAAAAGAAGAGAAGAGCAAAACGTGAGCCAAGAGAAAGGAGGGTTTCGGCCAAGAAGAAAAAGGGAGAGCCGTAGAAAGCTTGAAGGGAGGAAGAAAGAAGAGGAAAAAGATGAGAAATCTACTTGGTAAAGGTAAGTTGCATCTTTGTTTATGATAGGTTCGAAAATGGGAGGAAATGGAAGTTAGGGTTTGTGTAGGGTTTGAAGAAAGAAAGAAGAGAAGGGTAAGATCTATGGATTTTTGGGATTTCTAAGTTAGGGTTTTGGTTTTTCTAGCATAGATGGCTTATGGGTAGGTTAGGTTTAAAGTTTATTTTACCTTTGCTTGATTTTATGAATGCTATGCCTTTCTTTTAGAATGTATTTATTGAATGGAGTATGGTTTGATTGAAGGAAATCAAGAAAACCCCACTCAAGACAAGGAGGAAGGGCAATCTTGAATTCGGATTCCGACATTAGGTGGGTAACATTTTTATAGTTGTTGTGTAATGGGCAAGTGCCCTATGTGTGCAATCTTTGTTAAATTGTGTGTATAATGAAAGTGTATTTCCTGTGATTTGAAAGGAAAGTATAAAACTATGATGATTCGATAGAATGAAAGAAGCATAAAATGCTATTCTTGTGTTTGAATATGTGAGCATAAATTGGTTGTGATTGGGCAAGAGAGAACCCGTTTCGATAGTCTCGTGCACGATGACCCATAGCCTTCTCCCGGCTGCCCGCTTGAGGCCACGAGATCCTGAGAAATCGGATTTGTTGTGTTACGATGTAAACCGTTGTGTTTAAGGAACTCTCGAGCCAATTGTGTGCATTTCATCATTTTGGTGTTTATGATGCATAATGTGTTTTAATTGATAAAAGATTTCATGTTATGCTTTTTGTGATGATTCTGGTTAATTTATGATTTATGTGATGAAGTTGAGTTATTTGTGCTTTATATGATAGATTGCTAATGTTTCAGATTCTTTTTATGTGTTGTATGGCTCATTACTTGATGGCTATAAAGGTGTTAGCCACTGAGCCTTGTTTTGCTCACCCCATTCTCCCTCCTCAGGTGCAAATCATGTTGAGCGTTGAACCTTGCAAGGCATCGGGCACAACTCCAAGATTTTAGACACTTTTGTATTAAGTTAGTAATTAGATTTTGGATAGCTTTACAAGCATATTAAGCATTGAGCATCTCATATTTTGTATTTTGTACTTGATTCTTGATGAATATGTTGATATGTAGTTAAAGCTGTGTATGAACTTTTGTTATGATTGGAAAAGAGAAGGAGAGCTCTAGTACTCTTTTCTTCATGTGTTTGTGTTGAATTGTGATTTGTGTATGATCTTGAAAAGATATGTGTATGAGTCTTTTAATTGTTGCATTGCTGATAGGAATTTGCTTTGGGAGAGCTCGCTGGAAATTTGTAAAGGTTTATGAGCTGTTGAAATTTTGGGTTGATGTGTTCATGTGGATAATTTTGGGTATGTTGAGTAGTGCTGTAATTTTTAGACTGATATAGATCGAATATGATCATTTAGTCTTATTGAGAGTGGTAGGCGAGTTGTAGAGCTTGTCCATGATGTATTATGAGCTATTTTAGGGTGTGTTAATTGGGAAATGTGAGTTGCTGGAGTTGAGTGCGGGTGTTGTCTAAATGGAAGATTGTTAGCAGAAGCTTTGAGTCCATTTTTGACCCTTATGGAGTTGGAATTTGAGTCGGTGATCTTCATGGATGTTTTGGAGTGTTCTTTTACCTTTCCATAGACACCAAGTTTGTTAAATTTAGAGTTCGGGATCAAAAGTTATGATGGTTACAAGTTTTGGTACTGTTTATGAAGTGCTAGTTGATTGGTCTTGGAGTAAACTTTTGTTCCCTTTAGTGGCCGAACTTTTCTTTGAGTTCTTCTTGAAAATTGTAGATTTTCCTTTTATCTTTCTAGCGACACCAATCTTGTCCGATTTGGAGCTCGGAGTCAAAAGATATGAGAGTTAGAAGTCAGGAGGGTCGGTTCGCTGGGAAGGTCGCTCGGCCCCTCGCCCAAGCGGGCACGCGCGCGCTCCCGCTCAGGCGAGCGCGCTCGTAGGCGCTCGGATTGCTCGCCCCGTTGGGCGAGCGGTGCACTTCTTTAGGGTCGGTTCTTGGCCGACTGACCCCTCTTCCTTCATTTGGCCAGAACTTTTTAGCCCGACCTCCGATTAAGCTGATTTTCTAAGCGATAGATTCTTAAGAAATTTTCTATCTCTTCATGCCTGGTTGGTCGGTATTGTTATTAAATTGAAAAAGGTGGATTGAAACAAAGTAGGATGATCGGTTGATAATGTCTGACTATGCTTCAATAAATTGGTGATAACTTGGGCTACAGAGATTCGATTGAGGCAATTCTTGTTTCAAATTAAACTAGAGACATAGACCTACAAGTTATATGAAGGTGCTGATCGACAATTTAGCCTCTAAGATTTTAAATTTCTGACACGAAGTTGGTAGAGTGTTCAGTCTTGGCTATTTTTTCTTTAAGACAGTATTTTGAGCATAACTTCTTCATTTCTAATCCAAATTGAGCGTTTTCAGTGGCGTTGGAATCTTTAGATCATAAGGAACAAATTTACTTAAGAAGCCAATCTAAAATTCCTTTTGTGAGTTACCCAAATTGTGGTCAGTATGTTGTTAGTTTTGGGTCTTCTATGCTTTTATGCTTTCGAATGTTGGGCTTCGGAGACAGGGTCGAACATTATGTGGTATCAAAGCTTAGGTTCTCTCCTAGGCTTAGGATGTGTAGTAGGGAAATTGTTTTGTTATGTGATTAAATTTTGCATCATGAATTGATTGTTTGTATTAAGTGACATGCATATCATGCATACATATTGGAACTGAGAATTAAAAAGAATTGTAGCTAATCATTAATGTTTTCATTGAAGGAGTGAGATGCCACCTCGTAGAAGGACACGAGGAGTTCTGCAATGTTCAATTTCACCTGAATCTCCACTAAGAGAGGAGAGCATCGATGAGTTGGTAGCCCCAGGAGTGGCCCCAGCTGAGGCTTCTCTAGGGCAAAGTAGTGAGCCCCTTCGATCTCAAACACAGTAGTCGCCTAGTTAGTCTGAGCAAGTGCCTACTCTAGATCCGAGACTGTTCCAGGCATTTACCCAAAGCTTCGTTCAGGCTATGGGTCAAATGTCACAGGCGTCTGGTTCTGCCCCAGCTAAGAAGTGGAGATAGTTTGACAAGTTGAGAAAGTATGGAGCAGTGGACTTCTACGGGACCACGGATCCTGAGGAAGCCGAGACCTGGTTGAGAAAGACCGAGAGGGTCTTAGATCTGATGGAGTGCGAGGATCACGAGAGGGTGGTCTATGCTGCCAGTTTACTCCAGGGTGATGCCTCGCATTGGTGGGAGTGTGTACCGGGGAGTCAGCTGAAGCCGATAGGGTTGACATGGGGAGACTTCCTGGCTGCTTATAGGAAGAAATATCTGTCTGAGGTGTACATTCAATAGAAGCAGAGGGAATTCCTGAGCCTCACCCAGAGGGAGATGACAGTTACTGAATACGAGCGCCGATTCACCCAGTTATCGAGGTATGCTTCAGAGATGATGTTCAGTGAAGCTGCTAAGTGCCGCCGGTTTGAGTAAGGTCTACACCTAGCTATCAGAAAGAAGGTGGTAGTGTAAAACTTTGGCGACTTTCAACAGTTAGTTGAAGCAGCGTTGAGTGTTGAGAACATCGAGAACATCAAGAGTGCAGTTAGCAGGAAAAGAAAGGGAAGAGAGCAGTTCAAGAGGGGAGTTGGTACTTCTATACTTGAGAGAAGTGCCAAAACCTTTCCTGTGCAGTCTGAGGAGAGGAGCAGCAGTGGGAGCCGACCTAGACCTGTGAGGACTTCTACTGTTTCTCACCAAGCCTCAACGGTGGGCGGCAGTAGAAGGGGAGATGGGGATAGGCCATCTCTTCCCAAATGTGAACATTGTGGGAGGCATCATAGAGGAGAATGTTACAGAGTAATAAGAGCATGCTTAAATTGTGGACAGAAGGGACACATGGCCAGAGAGTGTCCTAACCCAGACAGAAGAGAGGGATCACAGATGCAAGCTTTTAGGAGGACAGAGACAGCGGGACAGAAGGCTGTGACTGAGGAGGGTAGCTCTAGAGTACCTAAGAGAGTTCATCCTCTAGACAGATCCAGGGGCCAAGCACCAGCTAGAGTGTTTGCAATGATTCGAGAGGAGGAAGAGACCGCTTCAGAAGTGGTGACCGGTATGGTTAAATTGTTTGATGATGATGTTCTTGTTTTAACTGATCCGGGGTCTACCCATTCCTTTATGTCTTTGGATTGGACTATGCATAGAAGGAGTCTGAGCCCATTGGATACTCCTTTAATGGTGAGTACCCCAATCGACCAGTATATTATTATTAGTCAGGTTTATAAAAATTGTGAGATAGGGATTAGTGGAGGAAAATTTGTGGTGGATTTGATGCCCTTGAAGATGGGGGGATT
>JANJEY010000009.1:13668290-13681435 GCA_024703695.1 Erythroxylum cataractarum
GAGATAAGCAGTTGTATGCCAAATTCAGTAAATGTGAATTTTGGCTGGATGAGGTTATATTTCTGGGGCACATTGTGACTGGTGAGGGTATTCAGGTTTATCCTCACAAGATTGAGGCAGTGATGAATTGGGAGGCTCCTAGGAATGTGTCAGAGATGCGGAGTTTCCTAGGATTAGCAGGTTACTACCGGAGGTTTGTCGAGGGGTTTTCAGTGATCTCAGCCCCTCTGACAAAACTTTTGAGGAAGAATGTGGCCTTCAGATGAATTGAGGAGTGTCAGAAGAGTTTTGAGGAGCTGAAACATCGGTTGACTACGGCACCGGTGTTAGCTTTGCCATTTAGGATCGGAGGTTTTGAGGTTTTTAGTGATGCTTTGCAGCAGGGATTGGGATGTGTTCTAATGCAGCGCGGTAGAGTGATTGCTTATGTCTCGATACAGTTGAGGTCTCACGAGGTAAATTATCCTGTACATGACTTGGAATTAGCTGTAGTTATTTTTGCCCTAAAAATCTGGAGACACTACTTATATAGTGAGACGTTCCAGATTTTCACTGATCATAAGAGTTTGAGGTATCTGTTGAGTCAAAGAGAGTTGAATCTGAGATAGAAGAGATGGATAGAGTTTCTTAAGGACTATGACTGCACGATTGAGTATCATCCAGGGAAGGCTAATGTGGTGGCAGATGCATTGAACAGGAGATCTCATATCAGTGCAGCTCAGATTCAGATTGGGAGATTGCCTAGCTTGATTCAGTTGAGAGCTCTAAATATACAGATGGATTTGGATCAGGATGGGGCCTTGATAGCTACTCTAAGGCTTAGGTCGATGTTGCATGACAGGATCAGGAGAGTATAGGACCAGGATCCTGTGTTGGTGAGACTGATTGATAGAGCAAGATCTGATCGGGATTCGAAGTTTAAGTTGAGAGATGGGACTTTATGGTTGGGATGGAGACTCTGTGTTCCAGATGTGGATGGTCTGAGGCGTGAGATTCTGGAAGAGGCGCATGTGGCCACCTATGCTATGCATCCTGGTACTACCAAGATGTATAACACTCTTAAATTGCATTTCTGGTGGCCTTGCATGAAGAGGCAAGTGGCAGAGTTTGTTTCTCGATGTCTGACGTGCCAGTAGGTTAAGGCTGAACACCAGGCTCTAGTGGAGAAATTGCATTCGTTGCCCATTCCGGAGTAGAAATGGGAATGAATTACGATGGATTTTATTATGGGGTTGCCTAGGACGCCGAGGCAGCATGATGCGATCTAGGACATAATGGATCGGTTGATTATATCGACTCACTTCTTTCTGGTGAGAGAGAACAATTCTCTCGATCAGTTGGCCCAGAAGTATGTGACTGAGATTATGAGACTGCATGGGGTCCTGGTGTCTATAGTCTCAGACAAGGATCTCAGATTTACTTCGAGGTTCTAGAAGAGTTTGCAGTCAGCTTTGGGTACCAGATCGAACTTCAGTATAGCATTTTATCCTCAGACAGATGGGCAGAGTGAGAGGACGATTAAGACTGTTGAAGATATGCTGCGAGCTTGTGTATTAGAGTTTCGAGGAGCTTGGGATCAGTATTTGGCGCTGATAGAGTTTACATATAATAATCAGTATCAGAGTAGTATTGGGATGGCACCGTATGAGGCGCTGTATGGACGACCGTGTATATCGCCTCTTTATTGGGATGAAGAGGGTATGAGGATGCTTGAGGGTCCCGAGCTGATTCAGGACACTGTGGATAAGGTAAAACTGATTCGGAGTCGCATTAAGGCGGCTCAATATAGACAGAAGAGTTATGTGGATCAGCATCGAAGAGAGATAGAGTATGATGTGGGAGACAGAGTCTTTCTCAGAGTGTCGTCATGGAAAGGAGTGCTGAGATTTGGCAAGAAGGGCAAGTTGAGCCCTAGGTACATTGGTCCTTATGAGATCCTTGAGAGGATAGGACCGTTGGCCTATACGTTGGCTTTACCGAGCGAGATGTCCCAGTTGCATGATGTCTTCCATGTGAGTATGCTCCGGAGGTATCGATCAGACCAGACCCATGTGATACTGGCTCAGGAGATTAAGTTAGCTAGCAATTTGAGTTATGTAAAGGAGTCGATTCAGATTGTGGCGTCGTAGGTTAAGCAGTTGAGGAGCAAGGTTATTCCATTGGTGAAAGTCCTTTGGAGAAACCACTCCACTAAGGAAGCGAATTGGGAGACTGAGGAGCAAATGAGGAGACCGTACCCTCATCTATTCGAGCAGTCAGGTAAGAAATTTCAGGGACGAAGTTTTTGTTAGGAGGGGAGAATTGTAATATCCCGTCACCGATGGGATGGGCATAGTGGTAATTTGGAAAGGGGTTAGGCTTGTGCATTCGTATTCTGGCATGTTCATACATTATTTAGCCTCTATATTTATCAATAAATGATTATTGTTGCACAAGCATATGAGTGTACATGCATGTAAGACATATTCCTGGTATAATTGTGTAAATTGGAAATTCTGTTATTTTTATGTAGACTGTGTTTGAATATTGAATTGGAGTGAAAAAATGAGTTCTAGGGGTTTGAAAAATGGAATTGGAGTGTATGATTTGTGTTTCATATTTTTGAGGATTTATAGGAAATTTTCTGGAATTTTTGGAGTAATAGGTCCGGACCGAAAAAATGACTAAATGACTAAAAGGCAGATTAAGTGGATTTTTGGTTCTGAAATTTACTGGCCAATGGCACTAAAAAATTAGAGTTATGATTTTAGGATTTATTGCTTAGAGCCATTTGGAATTTTGGGATAGAATAGAATAAGATTTGGATTTAGGCTTTTCGGGTTGGCCTTGTGGCAAGTGATTGCCAAACAAGCCTTAAGCTTTTAATTGTTTTGGGTTTAAAACCCTTATCCTTTGAATTTGCTTCCACGATGTTTCTTTGGGTTTAAAAGAAAAATTGTTCTTTCTTCTTCTTCTTCTTCGTGGATCTCCTCCTTGCTCACTTCCTTTCATTTTCTTCTTGCTTATTGCTTCTTTCTTCACCAAAAATATACCTCCCCTTAAGCTTTGTGATGGAGAAGATGATGATTAGTATGGGTTTGGGTGATTACTGTGGGTGTGTATGAGTTAGGGGATTGGAGTATCTTGAGAAATTGGAAGATAAAACAAATAAGTTCTTACTCTTCTTGCTTTAGGTAGTTTGATTTGTGGATTAATTGGAATATATTGATGATTGATTAGAGTATTTGATGAATAGGAAATGTATAGGTTTCGGATGATGTGAGTTGATGATTTTATCTTGTTTTGATTTGGTAATTGAGGGATAATGGTTATTTGATGGAATTGAGTTTAAGGATTTGTTGTTTTAAGTGTATTAAGTTGTTTTGTGAGTGTTTGAAGGAGAATAGTTGGATTAAAATTTGACAGAAATGAGAAATCTGGGTTTCGGCCGTGTTTCTAGGTTTGCACGCCGCGGCGTATGCAGGGGATCTCGCTGCGGCGAGAAAACCTTGCGCCGCGGCGAGAATGGCGATGCAAGAACGCGCACCACGGAGAGCAACCTTGCGCCGCGGCGAGGACACCATTTTTCCGAGAGTGAATTATGATTGATTTTGAGGTTTTAGTCCTAATGAATTGGTTCTTGATTTATTGTTATTTGGAGTTCTAAACTTCATTAAATGAGTTATGGAGTCTATGAATTTTGATCTTTTAGAGAAAAAGAGTTGTTATGGAAAGATTTGGGTATGGTACCAGAATTGTCATAAACATGTATAGTACGCATTTTAATCGCTGCAAATGCATTATTGACTATTGTGTTTGTGCAATTAGTAATGTTTTTGCATTCTGATTATTTTAGAGGCTCTTGGGGAACGTCGATCTTCCGATGTGGCTGAGACTTCCAGGCATTAGCTCAGAAGTTTAGAGGTGAGTAACCTAATTGGTTCCTCAATCTTTATGTGTTGAAAATTATGTGTTTATGCCATGTGGAGATGAATGGAGGGCTTATTTGTACTTTGATTTTGATTGGTTCCGGACCACATTTGTCCGAAGCATTGAGTACTTGATATCGAAATGTAAATTGTGTGTAAAATGGTAATTATTGTGAATTGAGACATATGCATTCATGCATAAAGGCATGTTCAGATAATGACAGTTGTGACCGGGGTAGCCAACGTATTTCAAAGCTTAAAGCTCAACACAACAGGGCTTCGAGCCCAACGTAATTCAGAGCCACAGGCTCACTGTATCAGGGCATTTAGGCCCAACGTATTTCAGAGCCACAGGCTCACCATATAATGTGCCTGTTACTGGGACAGATCAGGCGCACGGTCACAACACCATAATAAAATGGAAAGTGTCACATGTGCATTGCATATACGAATGATTAAATGTGGACTGTGTGAAAGGCGAGACGCCTTATATTTGTGAAATGATAATGCATGTGATATTTTCGAATGTGTTACTATGTGATATTCTGTGAATTGGTTGTATATGCATGAGTTAAGTGAACCATCGATGATGGTTTCTCACTGAATTCACAAACTCACCCAAAATTGTAACTATTTTTCAGGATTTGAAGAGTACCCCGTTAGATAAACGGGAGTATGCCTACTGCATACAATCAGAGATTGAGGTTGGGATCAGTTCACGTCTACATTAGTGTCGTCCTGTCTTGTATAAATTTGTATTTATGAAATTTGCGCAAAATAGCGCTTTGTATTTTAGTGGGTCCCAATTAGCTAATGCCATATTTGTAATGTGATTACTGAAAGTGTTCAGGAACGGAATTGGGCCTAATTTGGTTTTGGATTTTCATACATGTAATAGTTAAATACTGTGGAGTGTCTTTTATGACTGAAATTGTTTTATGATCGAAAATATTTTCGTATTAAAGCGGGCACACATCGTTTACTGAATTCTGTGCATACGATTGTTTTCAAATAAAAATGTCTTACTGAGTTTTTGGACTGTTTTGAGTGCTCTAGCATACCACCCTCGTGAGGCACAGGCTAGGATATCACCCTCGATGTCGAGTTTGGGTCTTGCGGGAGTGGGATGCTACAGTTGATCAAAAGCTTTATAGAGGTATGATCGGCTCTCTTTTATATTTAACCACTTTTAGACCAGATATTATGTTTGCTACTTGTCTTTGTGCTAAATTTCAATCTTGTCCAAAAATTTCTCATTTAAGTGCTTGCAAAAGGATTTTTAGATATCTTAGCAAAACTATTTATCATGGTTTATGGTATCCTAGTTGTGATTCTTTTGACTTGTATGCTTATAGTGATGCTGATTATAGAGGTTGTAGGATAGATAGAAAAAGCACAAGTGACCTATTTCATTTCTTAGGTTCATCTTTGATTTCATAGGCTAGTAAAAAACAAGTTAGTGTAGCTATTTCTACTGCTGAATCTGAATATGGAGCAGCTGGAAGTGCATGTGCCCAAGTTCTTTGGCTTAAGCATCAATTACTTGATTATGGTATTGTTGTTAAAGATATTCCAATTTATTGTGATAATACAAGTGTAATTTGTTTGAGTAAAAATCCAATTTTGTATAGTATAACAAAACATATTGAGATTAGATATCATTTCATACGTGATCATTGTTTGAAAGGTGATATTTGTTTGAAACATATCTCTTCAAGTGATCAATTGGCAGATATATTTACTAAACCTCTTAAAGAAGATGTGTTTGTAAATATGAAATTAAAACTTGGTATGTGTGATTTGAATTCAATTTGATGATTTGAATACACTTTCATAGTAAAATGGTCAAATTATTAGACAAATATGCAATACCATCGGAGAATAAATCAACATGTTCTATATCTAGGTTATAAAGTGATTCTTCTGGATTCTAGAAATATTCCAGTCAATTGATGTTGAGGTAATAGTCGAGTAATTTTGATTTGTATGTTGACCATTGTATCAAGGGAAAAATTGATTAAGTGTTTTAGAGACATTCCAGTCGATTCTTCTAGTATTAGTCGACTAGACAATGTGGTATATTTTGATAAAGGAGTCACATTGGCCAAGAGTTTGATTTGTAATGATCCACTAAACATGACGATTGAGGAATGAGAAATGTAAATAAAAGTGCAATGTAATATTCGTGATGTGACGAGGTACTTATTTAAGTTTGTTACTTAAATTCCCCAGTACATAATTGATTTTGAAATTTCATGATTTATGAAAATACCAAGCACATTTTTGTAAATAGAAGAAACGTATATATATTTTAAAGAATAATAAAGGATATTTCCATAGTCAAAATGACTACAGATGGAATTTACATATGACAACTAATTAAAGATCCCAATAGAACCTGCTAGAAGCTCATTTACTTTATACCAAATAAGCATTAAGCCTATTTACAAAAGAGTCAGCTATAAGAATTTTTGATCAAGAGAAACTCCATTGTTTAACAAAATTTAGTTAACCAGATGGTGAATATGATTGGTTATTCACACTTGTACATTCAGTCAATATTTCACTTCTCCTTTATTTGATCATTTAAGGGAATTTTGGTATGTGAATGGCGAGATGGAGTCTAACTTGTCCCAATAGCTAGTATATGAATTTGCTTATCCTGTTCTAGTTTATAAAAGATGTCATATTCCTCTTGTCCCAAATAGCAGTGACCGTGCATGATAAGCTTACCTTAAAGATCCATTTTTCTTTTAATGATGTGTGTTGAAAATTGATGCTCCAATCAATTAAATGTTGAAAAGTTGTTAGGTATATTACTTATTGAACACTTATGACCCATCTCATTCAATTCCCTACTTGAAACGGGGAATTGAAAGAATATGTGATCAATTGATTCTGGGTTGGATATGTATAGAAAACATCGATTATAGATATATAGGAATTTTTGTAACCTATCATTGATAGGGAGTTTTATCTTAATCGCCATCCACATATATACAATAGACCTTGACTACATGTATTTAGTCTAGATTAATTTATAGATGACACTATCAATTTTCTTACCACCATAAAGATCTAAATTTTTTATTAGAAAACTCCCTATTACTTATATATATACATCTCACCTCATCTTCTTTTCCAAGGATGCTTGATAAGGTAACTAGATGTGCCACCAAATTATCATCTGTTATCATTCTAGATAGCAGTTCTTTATTCAATAGGGCATCTTTGACATTTATGTTCAAATGGAGACAATTCTTTAGTTAAGATAAGGAAGGTAGGCATTCCATAGGATCATATTGTGGAAAGAACTCTTAGAACCATCCGCTATTTGATGAGAAATTAATTGCCTTATATTACTTCTCAGATCATATATTTTCTATATAGTCAAGGATGTGTTTCTAAGGCATTTCATACTCCATATGTTTTGATTAACCTATTTCATGAGTTGTTCAATTATGTAATAACCGTAAGTAGCTAGTATCAATAAGTACAGTTTGATCCTATGAAAATGATGAATACTAGTAATTACCTTTCCTATATTATCTAGCCTAAGGATTGCTTTTATATTTTTTAATAAAAAGAAAATAAAAAATAAAAAATTAATAAAAAGAAAATAAAAAAATAAAAAATTAAAGAAAGAGGTAACAATAATGAATGCAAAGAAAGTAGAATTCACTTGAAAAATTTTCGTTATCAGAAATTATTATCTAGATTCGACTCCCTTTAAACCCTTAACAGATTGAGCTTTTATCAAACAATTGTTTTGTTAATGTATTGGACTGTAAAGACTTCTATGGTATGCTAATAGTTGACCTTTAGTCTACTAACAAGTAATCTAAGTTCTCTAACTGAATTACTTTGGTTAAATCTTATAGGATTGATATACCGATTTATAAGTCCCTCTATCTGGTTTGACCCTAATTTGGAAGATTTATGTCATCCTATCTCTAAGATAGCAATCAACTCCTTCTAATTACAAAAAATCTATTCACACTAGGATTTCTCAATCTCTATGTATGAATTTAGATTATGATATAATATTCTCAGGTTTATTATAACATAAATAAAATATGTAATCAGATTACAATGATCAACCAAACCAATTGCATTAATAAAAGAATCAAAACATATTAAAGTATCAACATAAGGTTCATCTAACCTAAATACTAATTGGACATTTAGTTACACATGATTGCATAAGAAATCAAACATACATAAACAAGAATACGAATAAAAAACAATGAGTTCATAATTATAAATCTCCTTGATTGTCTTCTATTGAATGTTCTTGCGATGTAAAAGCTTGATCTTGTATTTCAATGGATCTTTTGTTAATTTCTCCATGTTTTTCACTTTTTTAGACCAAAATAACAACTAGAGAACAAATTCCACATATGGAATTGCCTTCAAGAGTCTACTCAACAACTCTCTACTGGCTGCCCATTTCTTTAGCCACTAAAAATGTCTTTTTATATTGAAAACTAGGGTTTCATTGACTTACAAAGTTTGGTATATGGTCGTGTATTAGATCGTGTATGCTTAAAAACTCTGAAAATTGTGATTCTACGCAGCCTGGAAGAAGTACGTGGCCTGATGCATGCTCATGCATCACTTCTATGCTTCAATTCTTCATTTTATGTCTTGTTTTTGTCCAAACTCTTCTCCTTTAAGTCCATGAAGGCAATTATAACCTATAAACAACTAGAGAAGTGTGTTTATAGGTTATAATTGTCCAAAATCTTCTCCTTTAAGTCCATGAAGGCAATCATAAATATTTTTATTATTGAATCTTTTTAATTGTCAACTTAGTGTAGAATTTATGTTTTGAACCTTAATGTTTATATCAAAATTCAACTTATGTAGCACCCCCTTATCATAGGGTATACACCGGGACGCCCGTAGGTCATCCCGATACATATCCTACAAAAAAGGTGCGCTACGAGCAATCACTAACACTTCACATGGAATCAAATCATAAAGCATCAATACTAAAAATCACTAATTTTTGAAACCATAATTTTTTTTCTCATTTCATATCATCAAAAACAGTAATTTACACATCTGTCTATTTTTCACTGTCTGTACAATACTCCAAAAGAAATTTAGTACAAAAAGCCTAACTAAGTCATCCCCAAAAGATCCCAGCTGACCAACCTGTATGCCATGACTTCTCTTGCCAACTACACGGCAGGAAAAGTCTCTCTCTGGAGCTAGGAGTCTACTTGGTCCTGAAAATTTTTTGCAATTTTGGGTGAGTTTGCGAACTCAGTGATGAACCATCATCGATGGTTCACCCAATTCATGCATAATCAAACAAATCACAGTATAGCAGAATAACTCATTCATATGTACCACATGATTATTTACATGAACACAAAGCCTTTGGCTTTTCACTCAAATAACAGATATTCAGTCAAATGTATATGTAATACGTATGTGACCTTTTTTTTCAATTTATTACGTTGTTATAACCGAGCGCCTAAACTGTCCCATTAAGGGCGCATTAATCGGTGAGCCTAAGGCTCTGAAGCACTGTGGGCTCGAGGCCCAAATATGTTGAGCTTTAAGCTCTTAGTGGCTGCTCCAGTCACAACTGCCAATTACTGATCGTGCATTATGCATGGAATGCACATGGCAATATAAAGCAAAGTTCACATCATATTCGGTCTCAAATTACCACATTCACATAAGTAATTCACAATTAATCACATTCCAAATCACATATAACACTTCTATGTCATATTCTTCCAATATCTCGGACACCTTCGGTCCGGAACCAGCATAAATAAACACAAAGCCCACCATTATTCTCCACAGTGTTATAAGTGCAAAATATAAACAATTAATAATCGATAAACCATCTAGGTTACTCACCAAATAGCTTCCGAGCTAATGCCGGGAAGTCTCGGCAATGTTTGTGGGATGACGTTTCAACTGTGCCTCTATAACAATCATAATAATCACATATTACTAAATGCACAATCAGAAATATTAAATAATGCACATGTAGCAATTTAGATATGTAAAATGAATGTTCGTGACATTCCCAGCACTATTGCACAAATTCCCATCACAACAATTCCCTCTAAACATTTGAAACTCATTGACACTAAAATCACTCAATTCGGACCTCCATAGGTCTAATTATTAATAAAACATGGATCGGAAAAATCATTTCCCGGTCTCCTCACTTCGACCTAACCAATTCTTGTCAATTTTGGCTATAAAAATTCCCAATTTTACAAATAAATGAAATTAAATATAGCACAAATCCGATGCCTCGAGAATCAGGTCAATCGGATATCGGACGGAAAAGATATTCCCAAAACACGTTCAAACCAACCCACTATATGAAACTTCACTCTAGAAAATGAACATTTTAGGGGCTCAATTGAAATCCGACCTCTTCATGACATTTATAGATCTATGTCTCTAGTTTACTTAGAAAAAAGTTTCAGATCGATTGGAGCTCTATAGCTAGAAATATCTCCAAAATACTGAAGCATGTTCAGACTTTTCCAATGGGTCTACTCACTTAGATCCGATCGACCCCTTTCTCAGTTGATCTCAAAAATCCTAACTTTGGTATGGAAAGATAGAGAAATATCTTAGGAATCCAACACTTCAAAAATTAGGTCGATCGGAGGTCAGATGAAAAATTTATGCACAAAAGATTGGACAGAGGTCGGATTAGGAAGGAAGCTACAAAAAAAATGGAAAGCAAACGGGGTCACACGCGGGCGAAACGCCTACTTGCGCTGGGCGAGCAGGAGATCGCTCGCCCATGGGCGAGCGGGCGAGAGTGCCTCGCACGCCTATGCCATTTTTTTAAAACAATTTTTTGCACATTAACCATTCTTTCATCCACACTACACAACTTTTAACACACACATCCAAAATTCACAAATTCGGTCTCGTTGGAAAGATCTTAAAAAATCCTACAAGTTTCCTGAAGAACTTAAAATTTAATAACACCTCTAAGGGTGTCAAAAATTCACTCAAAGAAACTGCCTAATCACACATTTACTACCACAGTGCAACACTTTCACAAAAATCATAACTTTTCATCCCCTTAACCAAAAATTCCAAATTTTATATAAATAAAAAGAAAAAAACAAATGTTACATCCTTCATGAACAACTTAGATGCCAATTCCATCTCTAACCAAATCAAATTCGCAAACAAAGGTTCAACCTACCCAATTTATTCTCAACCGAAACCCAATCTATCAAAATTCATAACTCCAAATCCCTTTAGCAAAAAATTCCATACCATACAGAAATAAAAAGCTCAGACAATATACCACAATTCTCAAGAAGGACTTCTAAGCAAATTCCAATTCAAACTAGGTCAAATCCTCTCATTAATGTGGCTGTCCTGTTAGGGTTTATGAAATCAGCATTTAACCTAAACCATAACAAAACTTTCCAAATTTATATCTTACAATCCTTACATCCAAAATTCACATAAAATACCTCATTAGAAAGCTACAACAATCCTATACAACATTCCAGAATGTCACTTGAGCCAATTTCACACTTAACTATCCCAAATAAATATCAGAACACAAATAGAACAAAACCTATGCCCTTAGAGCATTTGCACACTAAAACACAATTTGGGCTAAATTACCACCTGAACATTATCAGACCATAACTTGCAATCTACACATCGAAAAATATCATACTTAGTGGCGTTAAAAAGATAACAAATAAATCTTCAACTTTCAGGAATACCAATTTCACAAAATCTCTCTCCTTTATCCTAGAAAAATTATCAAAGTTTCAGGTCTTCAATAATGGAACCAAAATCCAGATACTATTCATCCAGCACACATATCTCAACTTCCAAGCAAAATTCAAAGCTCTTCCAGCTACAATTGGACAGAACTTCCTTCATAGGAATTCTATCCATACTTCCCAAGTTTAATTTAAAACAAACCTCAACTCGATAACATAACCACATCAAAAGTTATAAATAAATACCTGAAACATGCACAAGTTCCATTTTCCAGATTTCATATCAAATTCTACTCCTTTCATTCAAACATCAATACCACATCAATAAACATCTCATTTAGTCAAGTAATCAACCTAAATTTCATCAAAACGTCACTTAATCATCTAGCCATAAAATGGCAGCACACACACACACAATAGTCTTCCCTAAATTTCCATTCATCTAGCATCACAAAACCAAATTCAAAACACTTACACCATTTCAAAGCCAATCCCAAAACATAATCACTCATTCATTTACATTCATCCTTAATCAATCAAGAACACATCCTACCCATTTCAACCAACACAAAATTTTCATGCCATGAGATGCACAAACATCACAATTTATGCATTAAATAAACAATTAAGACTTAAAATATAATCTTACCTAAACAAGCTTCAATTTCTTCCAACCCCACATTTTCTCTTCCCTTCACCATATACACGACCATCAACACTTGAAAAGGGTAGGGGCTTAGGTTGGCTTTTGGTGAACAAAAGGAGAGGAAACAAGGAAGATATAAAAGCTTTTGTGTGGGTGAAGGAGACCCAAGAAGGAGGAGAAGAAAAGAGACTACTCTTGATATAAAAAAAAAAAGAACAAGATTTAGGTCTCTCAAATGGAAGCATCGTGAAAGACACTCCAAAAGGTGGTTTTAAAAGAAAGCATGAATGGTGGCATGCTTAGGCAAGTGACATGTGTCACTTGCCACATGTCACTCTCTTAAGCCCTCACTCGATTCAGTTCCAATTTCTACTACAATTTCTCTCCAAATTCCATTGGCTCAAAGTAAAAATTCCTAAAATCATGTATCAAAATTTTCCAGTGCCATTGGACAGTCATTATCAGTACCAGAAACCAAATCAGTCTATCACTTCTAAATTTTCTGGTCCGGAAAAGGATCCCGAAAAATTTCCAGAAAAAATTTCTAAATGTCTCCAAAAATGTAAAACGCACATAAATCACTCCCATTTAATTTTTCAAGTACAAATAATATATGTTTCACAATAAACACATATGTTGGAAAATGTCATGAATGCATGTACAAACATGTGCATATACAAAGATTACAATTTATGCATATATGGAGGCCATATTGGGCATGACCATGCTAAGATATGATCCCACACTCATATTCCATTCCAAATTACCATTTTACCCTTCCCCTCGGGGATGGGACGTTACATAGATGGTCCAATTAAATCCATATGAACAAGTTCTAAAATTCTA
>JANJEY010000009.1:13681535-13701686 GCA_024703695.1 Erythroxylum cataractarum
AGTGCAGAATTATAAAGAAATAATAATTGGGAAACCATCTAGGTCACTCACCAAATAGCTTCCGAGCTAATGCCTGAAAGTCTCGGCAATGCCTGTGGGTTGACGTTCCAAATGTGCCTCTATAACAGTCAAAATATTCAAACATTACCAAATGTACAATCAGAAATATTTCATAATGCACATGTAGCAATTAGAATGTGTACAATGCATGTTCGTGACATTCCTGGCACTATTTCACAAATTCCCAACACAAAATTTTACTCTATATCTTATCTTTCTAATGACACCAAAAACACTCAATTGGTTCAGAAATGAAGAAATTATGGCCAAAACACTTTCAGACCATTACAAAACCCAGACCAAACACTGCATCTAACTTCACTCCAGAAATTGACCATCTTAAGGATTGAACTGAAATTTTATTTCTTCAGAACACTTGTATATCCATGTCTCTAGTTTTATTAGCAACAAAAATAAACTCAATCGGAGCTCTATAGCTCCAAATATCTCCAAATTACTGAAGCATGCTCAGAAAGTATAAAACTCATAACCTTTTAATCGATCTTCCCACTTTGATCCGATCGATCTTTCTCAGTTTGATCTCAAAAATCATATACTTTCATGGAGAGATAGAGGAATGTCTTAGAAATCTAACGCTTCAAAAATCAGATCGATCGGAGGTCGAACAAAAAAGTTATGACCAAAAGAGTGGAGGGAGGTCGAATCAGAAAGACAATCTGAAAATCAGCCGCGTGGACGAGCTGAGCGATCGGCGAGCGGAAGAGCTGACCGATCATCGAGCAGAAGAGTTGAGTGATCGGCGAGCGGAAGAGCTGATTGATTGACAAGCAAAAGGGCTGAGCGATTAGCAAGCGAAAGAGCTGACCGATCGTCAAGCAAAAGAGCTGATCGATCGGAGAGAGGAAGAGCTGACCGATTGACGAGCAGAAGGGCTGAGCGATTGTCGAGCGGAAGAGCTGAGCGATCAGCGAGCGGAAGAGCTGAGCGATCGGCGAGCGGAAGAGCTAACCAATCGATGAGCAGAAGAGCTGAGCGATCGGCAAGTGGAAGAGCTGACCGATCGATGAGCAGAAGAGCTGAGCGATCGGCGAGCGGAAGAGCTGATCGATCGATGAGCAGAAGAGCTGAACGATCCCCAACTTCTAAAATCCATAACTTTTGACTCAGAACTCCAAATTTTACAAACTTAGTACCAATAGAAAGATAAAAGACATATCTATCATTTTCATGAAGGACTCAAAAACAAGTTCGGTCTCTAAAGGGTCAAAAAGTCCACACAAAGGGACTGTTCGTCAACTTCATCCTAAACAACATCAGAACTTCCAATCCTTATAACGTTTCACTACCTTGTCCAAAAATTCCTTACCATATAGCAATAAAAAGATTAGACAATATACTACAATTCTCAAGAAGGACTTCAAAGCAAATTCCACTTCTAACTAGGTCAAATTCACCCATTAATGTGGTTGCCCTGTTAAGGAGTATTAAAACAGCACATAACCTAAACCATATCAAAACTTTAAAAATGCATAACTTACCATCCTTATATCCACAATTAACATACTATACCTCATTAGAAAGCTAAAACAATCCTCTATAACTTTATAGAAGATCACTTAAGTTAATTCCAATCATAACAGTCCATAAATAGCTTCAGAACACAGAAATCATAAGACCTATACACTTAGGGCCCTTTTTACACAAAACACATTTTGATATGAATTACCACCTGAACATTAACAAATCATAACTTTCAACGTACAAATAAAAAAAGTTCATACTTAGTAGCGTTAGAAAGCTGACAAGTAAATCTTTAACTTTCATGTAGACCAATTTCACAAAATCAGTTTACATTAGCCTAGAAAAATTTCCAAAGTTCTGGTCATAAATCAGTCAATGTGATATACACCACTAATCACCCTACACATATATCTAACTTTCAAAGCCAAATTCGAAACCCTTTAAACCACAATTGGACAGAACTTCCTTCATAAAAATTCTAGCCAAACTTCTTAAGTTGAATTCAGGCCAAAGATCATCTTAATAGCACAACCATATCAAAAGTTATGAGCAAAAATTTGAAACCTACATAAAGTAAAATTTTCCAGATTTCATATTTAACTCAACTCCGTTCATTCCATTACCATTCCTACATCAATAAGCATTCCATTTTGCCAAAAAATCAACCACAAGTTCATCAAGCTGTTCATTTGTATAAGTAGTCACAAATTAGCAACACACACTCACAAGTTTCTTACTTGAATTTATCACTCATCTAACATCATTCAAATATCAAAACCAATCCAAAATCAATCCACAACATGTTCATCATTCATCCTCATACATACATACACTCATACCCAAACAATTCAACCACAAGCTTTATGAAATTAATGTACAATTAATCACAATAAATACTTCTAACTACCAATTAAAGAATACAATACAAAATTCTCACCTAAACAAGTTTCAAGCTTTAATTCTTCAAGTCTTCAAATTTCTCCAACTCTCTACCTCTCACCAACACCTACGGCCATCACTCACACCCACACTAATCATCATCATCACAAGGCTTAAGGTTGGTTTTGTATGTGAAGGAAGAAGGAGCAAGCAAGTAGACAAGAAAAAGTCTTGTATGGAGGGTGAACAAAAACCAACGAAGGAAGGGGAAAGAAGCACCTACGGATGGAAGAGATTCTTAGCTTTCAAAGTGATTTTTTTTATACATTCAAGGAGAAGAGTCGTGAGTCTTGCCAAGATTAAGATAACTATTAAACCATTAACTATAAGACACCCCTAGGCAAGTGACAAGTGTCACTTGCCACTTGTCTTTTTCTTAGACACTTTTTAGGTTCTTTCTACTTCCAATTCAATTTCTAGTCCAATTTGTCTCCAAATTTCAATGGCTCAAAGTTCATAATTCCTAAAATCATATGTCTAATATTTCAGTGCCATTGGACAGTCATTTTCTGTACCGGAAGTCCACTCAGTCAGCCAGTTGAAAATTTTTCGGTCCGGAAATTCTCCCCGAAAATTTCCAGAAAAAATTCCTGAATTTTCCTAAAAATGAAAAACACACATAAACCAATCCAATTCAATTTTTCAAACACAATTATCACATATTTCACAAAAATACATATGCCGGGAAATGTCATGAATGCATGTACAAATCATGTGCATATGCAAAAATTACCATTTATATCTATATAGAGGCTATATGATCCATGAACAAACCGAGGTATATTTACACTCGCTTAACCTATCATAAATGACCAATTTACCCTTCCCATCGGCGATGTGATGTTACAACTTAGGCCCTAATGTTTATTAATATTTAAAAATATGTTTTAATTTTTTTAAATCATACTAGTTGAATCTCATAATAACAAAATCCTAAACCTTTTTCAAGGTTTTGTCTCAAGTGGTCGCCCCAAAATTAAATCCGTAATTTGAGGATTAGGGTTTGACCCCTAAATCCCCTTGTTTATCATCTCTCAATTCTCCATTTTAGAGCTTCTAGCTCTCTCTCTCTCTCTCATAGTTTGCTTAAAATTCACTTTTTACTATTCACCATTTTAACATAAGAACAACTAACCTAAAATTAAAAGCCAGCTAACCTACTAATATTAATGCATAACCAAAAACAAATCATAAACATAAATTTAATATAAAAGCCGAGCAAACACTAACTAATGGGAGAGGATAGGATGGTTGGGGTTTCTATGTTTTTCTACTTTTCTGTTTCTTTATTTTTTATATTCTTTTCAATCTCTAGAAGACTGCGAGAGAGATCTCTCATAATGTATGCTTGTGTTTTATTACTTTAAGTGTATAAAGTTTCATCATGAATAACTAGTTTTGTGTTAGATCTAATTTTTTTTAGGTTAGACTAATTTGGAGTTTTAAAGTGATGAATGAAAAATGAATTCACTTTATTAGTTGTTTTTATTAATCCTTTGTTTAAATATGATTTTGTTTTGGACATTAGAATTAGATTTTGGTGTTGATTAATGGATAGTAGAACTATATTCTACAAAGAATTTGTTTCTTTTAGTGGCTTGATTTTCAAAATTTTAAAACGATGAAAAAATTGAATTAAAACTTCTGCAATTGAAAATTATACCCTAACATGTAGTAAAAATAAAATAGATTTCTAAGAGCTAAGAGCATAAGAGATCATGATTGTGGGGGAATAAAGAGATTTAGGATTTAAAAATCCTAAATCCTTAAATTAAGACTTTAATGTTGGGGTATCAATTAAGATATCAATATGACATTAGTAAACCCTCCAAACTTAAAAAAGGTCATATCATTGTCTTTAAATGAAACTTTAATGAAAGTTCAAGATTTTGTCAGTTTGAAATTTAATTGATATCATTTGAATAATATTATGATCTTTTTTCTAAAAATTATTAAATGTTAAAATTAAAATTAAAATTTTATATTGACATGAAAAAGTAAATCTTACCTTTTACCTTAATTAATTGTTTAACCATTTCAATACTATTTAATTTTATTTTTACTAAATTATAATAGTGTATTTTCATCTAAACATTTTAATTATGTTTTATTAATTCACTAAGTTTCACAATAAATTTAAAATATCAATTTAGATTTAATTTTTATTAAATTAAATTAATAAATAAAATAATTCATTAGTTTATTTATTGATTACAATAACAATAATATCTAGTGGGAATCCCTCTGATACGTAGGGTTTAAGAAGGTCTAGTAATATGCAACCTTACCTCTAACTAGTAAAAAGACTCTTTTCAAATGACCCACATGAAAAGAGTGAGAGAGACATAAAAGAAAAAATGATAATAATAATGATGATGATTATGATGATAATGATGATAATAATAATGATAAAAATAACAACAACAATAACAACAACAACAACAACAATAATAAACAACAACTACTAAAACAAGCGAGGTAAAAGAAAAAAGTTTAGGCTACATCTCTAAGAGGTAAGTGCTACCCATTTACAAGTTTAGGCTAACTATAAAAAGAATTATAAGAATCTCTTTACAAGGGATCCTTTTTTTGAATCTTAGTATGCTAAAGTTTTCTATTATGGGTCATATCCTCGGTAATTTCCAACATTGCCATATCATTCTTAATCAACTCTCCCTAATTCTTCTTATCCCTTTTTTCTTCTTACAGACTCTAAGCATGATTTTCTAGCATCTTTTCACTGGAACGTCTGGGTGTCTTCTCTTAACATGTCCAAATCACTTAAGCCTTGTCTCTCTTAATTTGTCAATAATATTAACTACATTTAATTTGTCCTTTAGCTTTATATTTTTGACCTTATCCCTTTTAGTATGGTTGCACATTTAATGAAGCATCCTCATCTCCATCACCATTAGCTTATAACTATGAACTTGTTTGTTGGGACAACACTCTGCTTTATAGAGCATGGTTGGCCTAATCACTAAATGATAAAATTTATCTTTAAGATTGAGTGGTATCTTCTTTTTGCATAGAACTCCTAATGCACTTCTCCATTTAAGCTAACCTAATATAATCTGGTGAACTATGTCTTCATCAATCTCTACGTTATTGTGGATGACAGAGCTTAGATATTTAAAACACTTCTTTCCTGGTATAATTTCTAAACCAATTTTTACCACCACATTGATAACCACTCTATGTCCCAAAAAGTTACACTCTATATGCTCAGTCTTAGTCCAACTCAATCTAAATCCCTTCGACTCTAGCATATCCCTCTAAAGTTCAAGCTTGACATTGACCCCCTCTTTTGTCTCATCCACTAAAACAATGTCATCAGCAAACAATATATACTAAAGCACATCCCCTTGGATATTCATGGTAAGCTTATCAATCACTACTACAAATTATCAAGTTTTGAGTAAAATGGTTGAATGCCTTTCTCTTCATATTCATTATCTTAAATAAAATTTTGGTACAACCTATTTTATGCATTAATTTCTAGCATACAACTAATTAACCTTGCATACAACTAGTGAATTAATTTCTAATATTCTGTCTTAAGCACGTATATGTACATAAGCTATGTCTATATACACAGTTAATTTTATGACTGATACGCAAACATTAGGCATGGATTCTACCATAATCCTTGCCATAACCTTTTCCATTTATAACCCCCTCAAATTAATGCAAGGTGATCATTAAGCATCAATTTTTCAATAAGGAAGATATGTAGATGTTTGGAAAAAGCCTTGGTAAACATATCAGTTGTATGGAGATCAACATTAATATATGGAAGAGAAACGATATGAGCATCATATGCTTCACTAATAGAATAACAGTCCACTTCAATATGTTTGGTATGCTCATGAAACAATGTATTAGCTGTAATTTGAATAGCACTAGTTTTATCTACATAGAGTGGAGTAAGATTAAGTTGAGGAAACCCTAGCTGTCCTAATAATCCACAAAGCTAAACAATTTCAGAACATGCAGAGGACATACCTTTATATTCATACTCAATGGAAACACCCGATCTTGCTTCTTGCTTTTCCAAGAAATAAGAGAGGTTCTAAGAAATATGCACCAACTAGTAATAGAATGTCTAGTATCAGAACAACCAACTTAATTAGCATCATTGTAGGCATCCAGGTGAATAGGAGTGTCCATAAGAAAAAATAGACCCCAGGCTAAGGTGCCATTCAAATAGTGAATAATGCGTCAAACAGCTGCTAGGTGGACATGTCAAGGTGCTTGTATAAATTGACTAACTTGTTAAATGGCAAAAGAAATATCAGGCTAAGTAATAGTCAAATAATTTAGACTTCCCACAAGTTGTCTATATAGAGAAGGGTCAGAGAGAAACTCACCCTCATCATGATGATATTTAACATCTACCTTTAAAGGAGTATCCACTTAACAACAATCTTATAGACCAGCTAAAGGAATCAAGTCCTTAATATGTTTATGCTAGTATAAGAAAATACGGCTAAATTAGAGTGCACTTTAAGATCTAACAAATACCGTAAAGGACCTAAATCTTTCATATGAAAAGAATCTTAAAGGTGTACTTGAAGCTTAGACATCAATTTAGAATTAGTCCCAATAATAACAATATCATAAAAATAGATAAGAAGCAGGACAATGCCTTTAGGGGTCTTCCAAAGAAAGAAAGAGGAATCATATTGACTTTGGATGAATGAGAAATTGATAAGCATAGAGCAAAACTTATCAAACCAAGCATGTCGAGCCTGTTTTAAGCCATAGAGTGACTGCTTTCGCTTACAAAAATCAGATGAAGGTGTAGAAAATAAACCTGATGGTGGAGTCATGTAAATTTCTTCTTTAAAATCCACATGTAGAAAAGCATTCTTTACATCTATTTGTCGCACCATTAAAAGCAAAAATAGCTAGAATAAGTCATATTATTGTCATGTTTGCCACAAGTGCAAATGTCTCTTTATAATTTACTCCATATTCTTGTCGATTGCCAAGCGCCACAACCTTGCTTTATATCTATCAAGTGACCCATCAGATCGTAGCTTGATACAATATACCCATTTATAACCAATGGGCTTAACTCCACTAGTACATGGAATAATGTCCTAAGTATGGTCCTCTTAGAGAGCCTGAAGTTCTTCTTGCATAACTTTCACCCAATATGCACATTTAACTACTTAAGAAGAAGAAGTAGGAACAACATTATCAACTAAATTAGCAGAGTAGCCATACCTATTAGGAGAGTTAATGGTATGAGAAGAACTATAAAGAAACATTAGAGTAGGCATTGGATCAAGGTTGAGAAGGTTTTATGATGATAATGATCGAGGAAGGGGCTGTTGTCGTTGACAGACAATGTTAGGTTACAATCGTTGAGGTTGTGGAGAGATGTCATCAAAGTGAGGAAGGAGCACCGTGTTGGAAGAGGAAACATGTTATTGAAAATAGTACTTATGCTCAAAGGAAATTGTATTTCTAGAAATACAAAAACCATCAGTAACACCATCATAACAAAAAAAAATCCCTTTTAAGTAGTGCTATAACCCATGAAAGCACATCTAATTGATTGTCCTGTAAGCTTATGGGCTCATGTTATGGCAAGTGAACAAAATCAACACAACCAAATGTGTGTAGCATGTGATAATCAGGATATACACCAAATAGACGATAATAAGGAGAATCAAAACTCAATTGTTAAGAACGTAAAAAATTAATCAGATATACTATAATTGACAAAGCTTCAACTCAAAATTTAGACGACATTGAAGATTGTAAAAACAATGTTCGAATTATATCCAATAAGTGACAATTTTTCCTTTCAACAATCTCATTCTTTTGAGGGGTATAAGGAAAAGTTTGCTGAGATACAATTCCTTTCCGCTGTAAGAATTCTTGAAATTAATGTGACATATATTCTCCACCATTATCTGATCGTAAAATCTTAACATAGGTGAAATTTTGTGTCTCAATATATGCCACAAAATTATTAAAAGCAACAAATACCTTAACTTTGATTCACAAAAATAAATCCATGTGAAACAGTTATAGTCATCAATGAATGTCACAAAATATTTATACTGCGCATTGAAATGATAAGAGAAATTCCCCAAACATCACCTATGTACAATCTCAAAATAGGCATTAGCACAACCACTATAATTAGGAAAAGTAAGGTTTTACTCTTCCCTAATTTACAGATAGAACAATCAAGAGACAATGCATCAGGAGAACATTGGTCTTTGTTCCAAAAAAACCACATTTCATTAAATTAGAAAAAATTACATTATTTGGATGGCCCAATGATCTATGCCAGACTTCAACCTTATTTTTAACAACCATAGAAGATAAAGATAAAGTTCTAATAATAGTAAATTGCAATGGAAACAATCTGCCAACTTTAGGCCCCCTCATGATCACCTTTCCCAACATCTGATCCTCCACAACATAACCACCATAAGAGAAATGGACATCACATTCATCCTTCACTAGCTGACCAATAAAGATTAAACTAGTATACAACTTAGGAGACACAAAAATATGTCAAAAGAAAGGTTCAATATTTCTAATGATTGTAATTGACATATTACTATCGTTGGCAATCTCAATATTTGGATTACCAGTATACCATTGTAAGTTTTGTAAAGAATCAGGTAAACCACTCATATGAATAGATGCCCCAAATTAGCAAATCAAGTAAAAGATAAAGTTTTACCTTATCCCTACAAACCAAAGGCATAAAATGTTAGGAGAATCATTTGTTGAACCATCTAAGGAGTAACAAAAGCTTGGTGGTTAGTATCCTTGGTGCCAAAGCATGTAAAGGTAGGGCCAATACTAGTAGAAACTAGAATAATATCTTGAAAAGCTTGGGCTCTCCTATTTTTTGGTGTATAGGTCAGTCTTTGATAATGTGCCCACTCCACTTACAATAATTGTAAAATTTCTTTCCGTAATTATGGGCAATATGTGCATACTCCTTGCAAGTATAACACTGTATCGAGCCCTTTCCTTTATTTCTTCCTTTTGCGGCATAAGCAACAGTGACAATCTCTAATGTTGTACCAAATGCACTTATAATAGATTGTGTAGCTAATCATTATTCTTCACGCAATAGTTCAGCCAGACATACATCTAAAGAAGGAATTGGATTTCTATTCAGCATTCCTTCCTAGGCAACTTCAAATTCTGGTCTTAGTTTCAAGAATTGATTATGCATACTCTGTTCATGAACCTTTTGAAGACTGGGTAAAACCTTCTTAGATACCCTAGAGTAAATAAGGTCATAATAGTAACTCCATATATTAATAAAGCCAGAGTAATATTGCTTAATAGAAAGATTACCTTGACAAAAGTTGCTTATCTTAAGTTTAAGATGAAATCTCCTAGTAGCATTATCTTGATGATATATGCACTTCAAATAGTCGACATATCTTTAGCTATGCCAAACAAGCATCAATTGTTCACCATATAAGCCTCAATAGATTCTAAAATCCAAGAGATAATTTGAGCACCCTTTTCCCCCATTGATTAAGTTCTTTCCCAGATTTAAGAGCAGGAGAAGACCCATCAATATGACCCCAATTCTCTTTCCCTTTTAGAAACATTTTGAACTAAAATTCCCATGCCGCATAATTTTTTGCCAATAAAAATTTATAGCCAAAGCCACTAAAGACATTATGAAAGGATACAAAGGCAAAGAGAAAAAAATCTCTATGCACGACTAAATCCAAAAAGTAGATTAACCAAAAAAATCCCAGAGTGAAGATGTTGATCAGGAAATAATCAACCCAAAAAACTAGAAAAAATCACTATAATTCGAAAATGCCGTTATGGCTTTAATACCATGTCAAGTTTTGAGTAAAATGGCTAGATGCCTTTCTCCTCGTATTCATTTGCTTAAATAGAGTTTCGGGATAACCCATTTTGAGCATTAATTCCTAATATACAACTAATTAGCCTTATATACATCTAGTGAATTAATTGCTAATATTATGTCTTAAGCATTTATATGTACACAAATTAAGTCTATATACACAACTAATTTTATGACTGATACGTAAACATTGGGCATGGATTCTACCATAACCTTTGCCATTGATACAAACAGAAAGGGGCTTAAAGAGGAGCCTTAGTGTAGCCTAATATCCATTTAAAAAATACTATGTATCTCCTCCAATCATTCTTATTATAGTTTTTACACCTTTATACATATCCTAATAATTTGTATATAAGTCATAGGAATCACCTCCACTTTTAAACACCTCCATATGATTTCCCATGGTACCTTATCCTACACCTTCTCTAAATCAATAAAGACCATGTTTAAGTTACAATATCTTTCCCTATAATACTCTATTAACCTACTAAGGAGATGCAAAGCTTTTGTCGTGGACTTTCCTAGTATGAAGCCAAATTGGTTTTTTGATATAGAAGCATCCTTCCTTATTCTCTTCTTAATCACCTTCTCCCATAACTTCATAGTATAACTAAGTAATTTGATGCCTTTATAGTTGTTACAACTTTGGATGTCCCCTTTGTTCTTGTATAAAGGAATTACTATATTAAATCTCTACTCGTCTGACATTTTGGCGATCTTAAAGATCACAATAAAAAGTTTGGATAGCCAAGTAATATCCTCTTTTCCTAGGCTCTTTGAAACCTTTATGTGTATTGCAACAAGCCCTACTGCCCTACTGCTTTTCATTTCCCTTAACGTTTCTTAATTTCATCCCTTGTAATATATGGACAACAAGAAAAATTACAAAACCTCTCAAATGAGCTAAGGTTACCTAAGAAGATGTTATTCTCTATGCCTTCATTAAAAAGGCTATAGAAGAACCATTGCCATCTTCTCTTAATATTATTATCAACTATAAACACCTACCCTACTTCATCTTTTATACAATGCACTTAATCAAAATCTCTTGCTTTCCATTTCTAAGCTTTTTCCAATTTTAAAATACCCTTCTCTCAATCTTTATTATCCAATCGTTGATATAGATTCTCATAAGCTCTACTTTTAGATTCTGAGATTATCATCTTTGCCTCTTTCTTCTTAGGTCTACACCTTTCCTTATTACTGACTCTCTCCACCTCTGTAGTGCTATCTAAAAGAGCTTTATAGGTAGCCTTATTGAGCTTAACTCTTTCGTGAACATCTTCATTCCACTGCCAAGACTCCATCTTACAACCCCTCAATCCTTTAAAACACCCAAGGTCTCTAAAGTTGTATTCCTTAAAGAGTTGCAACTTTCTCCCTCATCTAGTTAACATATCTTACTGAATTACATTCTTCTCCATAAATTACTCTATCTCTAAATAGTTTCACCATATCCCCTTTTAAGGTCCACCATTTGATTTTGATACACCTCTTAGGACTTCTCTTCTTCCTCTAACCCTTAATAGAAAGCTCCAAAACTAGCAATCTATATTGAGTTGACATGCAAACACTAGGTATCCCCTTGCAATCTTTGCAACTATATCGGTCCCTCCACCTTATGAGGAAGTAGTCAATTTAGTCTTCATGGTTTTGTTCTTAAAAGTCACTAGGTGTTCCTCATTTTTCTTGGAAAAAGAGTCAGCTGTCGTTAACTTAAATGCCACTACGAAATCTAACAAATTAATCCTTCTAACATTCTATTCACCATACCCGAAATGCTTATGATCATGTAAGGTTGCTCCTATATGATCATTAAAATCTCCTCCTAGAATAACTCCCTCACTAGGGGAGATTTGCTAAATTAGCTCATCCAACTCTTCCCATAAACAATGCTTAAGTTGTTCATCCAACTTTACTTGAGATGTATAAGCACACACCACATTTATAACGACACCCTTCACCACAATCTTTAAGGACATAATCCTATCTTTAGTCCTTTGTACCCCCCACAATTTATTGCATGAGTTCTTTGTCAACCAAGATACGAACCTCTTTTTGTCGTCTCGAACCTCTTCAATATACCAAAGTTTAAACATATTAATCTCTTTTACTCTAGTCCTTGTCCACCTCGTCTCCTAAATGCATACTATATAAATCTTATATTTATATAAAGTATCCACTAATTCTAAATACTTTCCGGTAAAGGACTCGATGTTATAATAACCTATTCATAATCTATCAACATCTTTTCCTATTCTAAACCTAAAACTTACCGAAGGACTAACCGTAATCTCTCATCAGAGTTCAAAGTTACCACTCCTGTCCTAATATCCAATATAAGATAAAGAAGACACACTTAATAAGCTCTGAAAAGACTCTAATAAAGTTTATTTATTAATTACACTTTCTAAATGTATTGTCAATTCTTTTATGGTACTACATTACTTAATTTGATCATGTATACTTTGTATTATCATGATAACACTACAAGAAAAATGTCGTTTAGCGATAGAAAATACCGATGGAAAACGTTTTGATTATGTTAATAATATAAATTAACGACAGAATCAATCGACAGATAATGGCGTCATTAAATCGACCGTAAGTAAATCGATGGACATATTATGTAACCGTCAGTAAATATACTGACGGATTGCTATCACCATCGATAAACTTACCTACGGACTTTTCCTTTCCATTAGAATATGTTTTGATGGTATTGATTATTCCATCGGTAAGATTTTTGACGATTATGATGGACCATCAATAAGTATACCGATGGTTCAAAAAATCCTAACAGTAAAGTTGGCGACAATTGTCAATATTATCGACGAAACAAAGAGTAACCGTCGATAAATATCATACATTTTACCGACAGTTTATGGTGTTCCGTTGATAAATATAGTGGATTTTACTGACATATTTTTATTTTTCATCAGTAAAGAAAATTACAATTTTAAAAATCTCGACATTAAATTTAATTTCATGATCTTATGATTAATGAATAATTTCAACAGTGATGAATTGTCTATGCATAATATTTTGATTTGTTTATATATTTAATTTGTTTAAATAGAAAGTTGATAGATGATATAAAATTAAAATTATCTTAATTGATAATAAAAATATTATAATGTACACAATAAGTCTTTGTAATTCAAAGTAAATAACTACAATAATCCTATTGTCCTAGTGACCACGGATGTTCTAAGATGCTACCCCTCCCCTTCAACTCATCCACCTCATGTCTCAGTTGAGCTATGTACTCTATCAATGTCTGCATTGTGGTCCAAAGCTCATTGACTTCATTGGTTTATGACCATCTACTAGATGTTGCTATATTAGACATGGAGGATTGCGAATAACATGTGTTCGCAAATAAACCTAGCCCGAAGACCCTTCCACGATGGTCCCTACCATCCATTACATCAAGATATGTCTGACTCTCAGCAATAGCTTATTCGTGTTGAGATTGTCGTTGAATGCTTTCTTATATTTGGTCCTACTATGAGGCAATGTTTATATTAGTAAGTGATAATTATTAAGAATTAATATTAAAGCATAAATTTCACATGCATTAAGTTCTCTACATCAAGTGTTGATAAATGCCACATTATCATGTTTCTTTGTGTGAGTGTGCAAAAAGAGCTGACGGGGTATAGGCCTCATGCCTATAGACTTTTCCTATATAAGAATAAAATGTTATAAGTAAACTAGAATTTATAAAAATTTTGGCAGAGTTTCCTCTATTCTTATGAATTGTTATCTGAACCTAGGTTACCTCTGAATTGTTATCTGAACCTAGGTTACATTATATCATGTTGTCTTTTTGGTGGTATATTTCTAACTGAAATTCTTTGTTTATTGAATTTTATACAAATATAAGAATTTGAATTCAATATTTTACACAATATATTGAAAAGGAAATAAGGTGATTTGTTGAATATAATATTTAAGTACAAACTTTGAATTAGAAGGTTAACAATTGTTATAGTCATAGAACAAGAACAAGAACAATCCACACTCAATAGTATGCAGCTTGACCCCTAACTAGTAGGGAGGTTATTTGACAAATTCTTACATATAAAACAATAAATCAACTTTAAAGCAGAGTCTAGTGTATTGCATCAATAAATGGCAATGATATAATTATTTTCTTAGATTCCAATTGACATGAGAGCCGGTAAATGTAAACACGTCCCCAATGTTTGGATTCTCAAGAAGGGTCCTAAAATGTTCGAACGCACCAATTGAAATATTTATAGCTCTTCCCTCAGGTATAGTATTTTTAACACCTTCTTGCAACAACATTTTTACTATAGCTAAACTTGTAGAGGATACAGTGAATGATTCACCAGTTTTAGTATGGAAGACAAACTCTCTAAATGAACTGCCAATATGAAACGATTTACCTAAAATACAATCAAAATAGAAATTAGATATTGTCATATTAGAAAACTGTTAAATGAATCAAAATTGGAGTGACATGAATAAATGAATGTCCAAACGAGGTCTATGGAATTGATTAATTTTCTAAAACAACTAGTTTCTCTAATCCTTTACGGATCGTTGTGACATTGCTCTCGCCTCCATGGGCATACATGTCATCTTTGAGATTCAAGAAAGCTTAAAACAACATGTAGTATATACCATAAATGTGAATATATAAAATAACTTCATAAAAGGAAATGAGATGTATATAATAAGGAAAGTGATGTTATTTAGATGATACTAAATACTTTGAAGCAGAAGATTGGCTATAGAAGGTAAACAATCATTAGTGTATGAAGTGGAGATTTTTCCTGCATTGTTTACTCCTTTAGTATGGACAATTTCGCCACATTCCTCCCAACATAATGAATTAGTATCATCTAGAATTAGTTGTCATGTTGAGATTCCTTGATTAAGAATTTGAATTCAATATTTTTCACAATATACTAAAAAGGAAATAATTGATTTGTTAAATATAATATTCAATTACAAACACAAATTAATCGCTATCATCACTTAATTGTAAATTACTTTCATCTTTTTTTTTCTAAAGAATAGGAATCAAACTCTGGATCCTCTTCAGATCTCTGGCCATCGTCATCCTCTCCAGATGAAATTTCAACATATTCGTTAGATGGATAGTTTAAAGATTTATTATCATCATATGTGTCAGATGCATTTATTTCATAAGCATCTTCATGAAACACTTCACTTTCAATTCTCTGTTCTCCTTTTCCACGTGATTAAAAAACACCTCTAGGTTTAACTTTCCAAACGGCCAACCAATCTGTATGCAAACTCCACTATTTATTGTTGCCATACTATGACTATGATATTCTGTATTATATTTATATCTATTAATGAAATAAATCAGATACAATTTAACAATTTGTAGAGGTCCCTTCGTAACATCACATATGAACTTGTTCTCTTTTGGATTTTTTAAGGCCTACACAAAAGAAGTTATCATATCAAAGAGTATAATGTCATCCTATGTTTTGTCTGGCATTAGCTCGCGTAACAATTCCTTTCATAATCTGAAAACATTTTTATGTATTTCAATTATGAACAACACTAAATTTCAAAACCTTAATAATCAATTTCAACTTAATACACGAAAGGCTGAACCTCTTGACAGTTTAATAAAATATACCCATAGGCAGCCTCAATTTCTTCCTCTGTTAACATTCTTCTCATTGAACATCCATTTATTCATCCAGGATATGTGAAAATGGATAAGTTACCATCAACATCACTCGTCCCTCCCCCATCATCATTACGAGGAACTTTTCTTTCTCTTGTGTGAACATGCGGCTCAAAATAATGTGAACAACATGTATTGGCTTCCTCCACTAAATAAGCATTATATATCGAACCTTCAACTCTAGCCTTGTTTTTGACATTTTTCTTCAAATGATGCAAATACCTATATTAGTGAATAGGCTTATTACAATTTAGTCGTTAATACATGTTAAAACTTTAATTACAATCATTTTTGTTGAATTACCTCTCAAATAGATACATCCATCAATATTGAACTGGACAAACTAGTTTTGCCTCCTATGCTAAATGCATAGGTAGATGCACAATCAAAGAAGCTTGAAGGAAAAATCCTTCTAACTTGTACAAAATTATTAGAATTTCCCTATTTAGTTTTTCCATTTTAGCTAACTTGATTTCAGATGATGTTAAACTTTTGAAAAATAAACTTAATTTGGTTATTACTTCCTAAACCTTCTTCAATAGCAACTCCCAAAATGCAATTGGAATTAGCCTTTGCATAAACACATGACAATCATGACTTTCCATCCCAAATAATTTGTACTTCCTTATGTCCATACAACTTACCAAGTTTAAAACATAACCATCAGAAATCAACCTTTCACACAATTTTTCCTTTTGGTTTTTGTCCAAAGTGTAACATGCTTTTATATATTTACCGGTACGAACATCTTTATGTAACTCATTTCTTCTACAAAAAAAGTTGTAATTCAGCTTGTGATTTTACATTGTCTTTTGTCCTCCCTTCAATATTTATTATAGTATTAAACAAATTGTCAAAAATGTTTTTTAATATGCATCACATCTAGATTATGGCGTATCAAATTAGTTTTCCAATATGGCAAATCCCAAAAGATGCTTCGTTTTCTCTAACCAAAGTTTTTACTAATGCTTGTATTAACTCCATCGGCATCAAATTTTGTAACTTTCAGCAAGCCTAATTCCTCAACCTCTTGCAAAATCTCTTCACCAACTTTGTGAGGGAGAGGAGGTATTTTTACCATCCTATTCTTAATGAACTTTTGTTTATTGCATTTAAGTGGATGATCTGGAGGAATAATTTTCCTATTATTGTCAATCCAATATGTTTTGCCCCATTTGGAAGATAAAACGCATCAAAATCATTGCCACAATAAAAACAAGCCAATTTTCCTGCTGTGCTCTATCCAAACAACATGGCATATGCTAGAAAATCACTAATGGTCCACATCAAAGTTGCTCTCAACACAAACATTCTATTTCAGAGACACATAATATGTCTGAACACCATATTCCCAAAGATGTTGCAATTTAGATATCAATGGTTGTAAGAGTACATCAATTTTATGCTTCGGATTTGTAGGGCCTTGCATAATCACTATCAAGAACATATTTGCGTCTTTCATACACATCTATGGAGTCAAATTATAAGGAGTAATTACGATTCGCCATGATGAATAATGTTGGCCGAATTGATCAAAAGGTTGGAATCCATCCGTTGACAATTCTAACCTAACATTTCAACTTTCAGATGCAAACTCAAGATGGGTGTCATTGTATTGTTTCCATGCTAGTGCATCTGATGGATGATTCATTATTCCATCTTCCTGATCATGTTCATCATGTCATCTCATATGAGATGCAGTAACATCATAAGCATATAGTCTTTAAAGTCTCGGAGTTAGCGGGAAATAATACATCCGCTTTTAAGGTACTAATTTATGTTTCATAGAACGCTTTCTAGGCTTGAACCTAGATTGACCACAAAATTTAGACTCTTGTAATTTCACATTATCTCCCGAATATAACATACATCCCAATTTACAATAATCAATCTTTTCAATAGGCAAATCAGGACCCCTAATAAGTTTCTTCATATTGTAAAAACTATCAACCATTGTATGATCAGGAGGTAATGATTGATTATACCATTCAAGAATTTTATCAAAACTACAGTCCGAAACATGTCCTTCAAACTTTATGTTTAATATTCGAACAATTGAAGACAATTGGGTTATTTTCTTATAATTTGGCCATAATTCTTGGTCAGCTGACTATAGCAAGTCAAAAAATTACTTTGCATGTGGGTTTGGTTCTTCTTCAAAATTTCCCATATTTTCCTGAAAGGTATAACCAGTTGCATCATAAACCATTTACATGTAAGGATTTTCATTTCCATCCACATAATTTTTTCTAAATTCAATCCCCCTTCAAATTCATTTAAATTCACAGACGATTGTACTTGATTACCCCTTGAGGTCCTACAAATCAACGGCTCCCCATATCATGTCCACTCAAAATAATTGGGGACAAACCCTTTTTTTAGTAAATGCCCATTAACGTCATCAATAGGAAGGAAATGAATGTGTTTGCACTTTTTACATGGACATATGATCTTTAGGCCATCCATATATGCAGTTTAAGAACATGTATAATGAATAAAAGCTTCAACTCCCTTAACAAACTCAGGATTAATGAAACCATCAGGTGTTAATCATCTATACATCTAAGATCTATCAACATTCCTCATTTATGCAAATCTATTAATTTAAAATAGTGATTCCATAGTTAGTGTCATTCATGTTTGCCAAAGTTTATAAAACATATAAACTTTACATAACATCCCCTAAGTATTAACCAATTGAATTAACCACCAAAGATTACAGTTATGAATCAAGAAAACAAGTTCTTGCTATGACTCTTAAGCTCATGGTATTTTTCACCGATAAGCTTCACGGGAGATACATCACATGTTATAGGTTAAGGTTTATGGGTTAAGATCAAAATTATTTATTAACTGCAGATCTCTTTTTTTTGTTTATAATCATATATGCTAGAAAAGACTTAATGTTAGAAGTTTGATATTTAACCTAAATAGCATATATACTAGTGCCAAATATAATAAGTATTCATAAAAATATAAATACTTATTTTAATAAATTATTGTAACATATACAAATTATCTAATATGTTTAGAATAAAATTAGTATTATATTAAAAAAAAGATGCATGTAAAGATTCGAATATGAAAAGTAAAGAGAACCTAATCATTACAGAGAGCATCAATGAAATAATGGATTAATATAATTAAGATATTTGGAACTATAAGTCAAACCCATCCTATATTAATTCATTGATAAACCGAAGTTCATACCACAGTTTACGGTTGGTGCAGGCCATTTACATTAAAAATGCAGGAAGCTCAAACCTTAAACAAATGCCCAAATTAAACCAAGTACACAAAAACTTAGTAAATAACAAAATCACTTACCTCAACTGACACGTAGAAGGATTTTTTTGAAGTACATGAAGGAAGATGATGACGGAGCTAGAATGAGTTGACGGCCAAATAAGATAACCAAAACAAAGCAAAGAAGACAATTAATTTCAAAGTAGTACGAAAATTGATATAAATTCATGTTCAGAAGTCTTAGTTATAGCATTTGATAATTGTCATGTCATACAAGAAAATCTAGTCATTTGCCTTTTAAAACATAAAAAAGATGATAAAAGTTTTATATTCAACGAAGTAAAAAGATGCAAAATGACTACGCTACAAAATATAGAAATAGATACAAATTCGATTAAACTTTGTTAAACCATAAAGGAGTCTATTATCTTTTACCCTATATAAAGTACTTTTTGCATATTTGATATCATTATGATTTCGATCTCATTATTGAGCAGTTAAGTCAATGATTAACTGCTCAATAAACCATGTTTAATTTTCAATATTTTCTTCCTGAATAACTATCTATGCAATGAGATATATGTCGTGGTTGCCATGAATTCCTATGGCATGTTGATATTGTCCTGGGTACTTAGTCTTTAAGAAATAACCACTTGTACTAATTTTAGGTCCTAACATTTTTTTACCTCTTTTTCATAGCATCAAAACATACATGCATCCTTTTTAACACTAATTTATCTTCTTGTTTTTCCTTTTAAGTTCAAGCTTGATTATAGAATCTAGATTTATTTGATTTAATTAACTAATATAACCATAAAGTTTTCTATCTCCATTATGTTACTCCTTTGAC
>JANJEY010000009.1:13783978-13800996 GCA_024703695.1 Erythroxylum cataractarum
ATATAATTAATAAGAAAATTAATGTTAGTAGAGTTGCAAATACGCTTAATATAACTATTGACACAATTATGAAATAACCATTGAAATACATCTTTCCAATACATTATACTGCAGGGGCATTTTTGACATTAAACACTGTTTTTTGTTCTGTCCACTGCAACCAAACACATTTCTGTCTGCAGGACGAAGACAATTTTCTCTGTCCTGTCCACCGCAATCAAACATCTCACTGTCTTCAATTCTTGTCCTGCCCTGTCCTGTCTTGTCCTGTCCCTGCCTATTGCAGACGCTAACCAAACAGACCGTAATATTGGATGCCTAAGAAAAAATAGATTGCCATCTTTGATTAGACCAATGTAGGTTGAATGGTAACAATAATGGATAACATAAAGTGAATATGCAATTAAAAAAACAAATGATCATGATAATCTTGGCAATCTCCATATAAGGCACACTATTGCACATCAATTTGGAATTTTAACATATCCCTAGTTCCTAGCCTTTAGGAAGAGGCTAGCTAGAGAATAAAAGAGTGGGATGGAGCTATGTTACAATCCCACTATTCCGTTGTTAGCGAATTTTTCTAGGGTACCTATAAGTAATTTCTTGTAAGATGTATTTTTGAAGGACATGGATTTATTAAGATCCCATTGCACTCTATCTTCATTAGATCAACTAGGTTTATAACTTTGGCAAATTTTGCATAATTTTATCAATGCCTTTTGATGAATGGAATGGCTAAGTCCAATTTTCATTATTGATTAGTGCCTAGAATTTTGTATTAGCAGGGATAACTTTTGTGCATAGGATAGTCTGTAATCAGATATAATGGTCTAAGAGAGTGCCAATTGTCAAACTAGAAGTTGTTATTCCTCCTATCTCCAATTTGTGCTTGATGTGAGCTTGCATATATTGTTTAGTATGTATGATCTACTTGAATGTGTAAGACTAAGTTAATTTAGTCATAGGTGGTACATATGTATCCATTTAACCTAAAGGTTTTCCTTCTCCACATAAAGTCTCTAAAGTCTTTTTTCCATTAAAGCTTTAGTTGTAGATGCAATTCTAAGTTCTCTATATTGCTTTGGAAGACAAATTGTGCTCCATTTGACTTTTGGGCTCCTTTTTGCAATTGTTGCTTGTGCCATTCTATATGAGTTCCTTGATACAGATTGCTAAGAATTGAAATTGTTAATAACAACCTACCTCCATATGATAGAAAATTGTTGCTCCATAAGGTGATTCTTTTTATTATTTCAATTAGAGGAGCATAATATGCTCCTTTAAGTTTCTTATAAGAAATGGTGACTCCAAGGTATTTGAAAGGAAATTGTTAAGAGTTTCAATCCTATAAAGGAAGTAATGCAGATGACATCTGCTTGAGTGTGTGCAGAGAAGTAAGCAAAACTTTTCATTGGATTAAAGCACAAACTTGAAATGACTCTGAATGTGTCCTATAAAGCTAACATCAATCCAATTGAAGAAGAGTCAGCTCCACAGAGCATCAAAAGATCATAAGAAAAGGATAATTACAAGATTTTTAGCTTCCTACATTTATAATGGAATTAAAAATGAGTAGTTCTTACAATGTTTAGTGATATGATCCTATATAATACCTCTATGATGGATGCAAAGAGATAAGGAAGGGTCTGCTTGTTTTAGTCCTTGAGCATCCTTAAAGAGGTTTGAAGGCTCTTCATTGATGAATACTATAAAGGATACTGAGGTGATATAGGACTAAATCTATTGCTAAATCTGCTAGGATATCCTATAGCATAGAGAATGTTTAGTAAGAAGGTCTAATTAATAGTATCAAAAGCTTTGGTAAAGTCTATTTGCAATGTATAATTGTAAATGTGCTAATTGGTTTTATACACCTAAAGAGTTTTTATGTAAGTAAGATGTTGTCCCTTATATTTTTCCCAGTCACACAAGCTCTCTAACTAGGGTTAATCAAGTTTAGAAGAGTCTTTGTCAATCTTTTTACTAGAATCATTGAGATGACCTTAGATATTATATTACAACAAGTAATATGTCTATAATCATTAAGACTAGTAGCGTTTGGAAACTTAATAACTAAGCATAAGTGAGTTTTGTTTAGTTTCACGAGTAACTTGTCATTTATGAAGAATTCTTGAACTATCTCCACAATCATAAAACCAGTTTGCTCTTATATAGCTTTAGAAAATCTAGCATTGAAGTCATTTAACTCAGGGGACTTATCAAGGGGAAAAGAGAATAAAACTGTTTTGCTTTCCTCTGTGGAGACTTCTTTAATTAGTGTAGGGTTATAATGCGACTTCAATGAGCCTTAAAGATTGCTTACTAGATAACCATGCAATTTGGCAGTGTTACTGCTTCTCCCCAAGATTCCACTAAAGTGGTGCATTCTAGCTCTTTTAGCTTAGATTGCTCATTGATTATATTCCTATTAGAGTCCTTTAGTGAAATGATTTTTCCTTTGTTTCTTCTTCTTTATTTAACATTATAAAAGTACCTTGAGATCCTATCCTCCTCTTGTAGCCACTAAATCATGTTTTTTTAAATGGGACTTGTAAGTTTCCAAGGAGCAAAAATATGTATTTAGTTTAATTGCCTCAAGATGTTTTAGTCTAAGGTCATTAGGGGATTTGGCAGGTGCTTCTTGTGCTTTAGTAAGATTGTTTAAGCCAATATCTTCTTGTGAAACATTGGGTCAATGCTATCCTTCAGAACTAAAATACATTCAACTTTAATTATCTTCAATCTTTGCACACAATTGTAGGCATTCGAACTAGTATATACATAGCTTATTGCCTTATTGATGATTGAGCCTAGCTAGGGATGTTGGAGGAGAGAATTGAAAATTTTGAAACGAGAGTTTATACCTATGATAGCTAGTGGAACTCTTATAGAAACCAAGTTGAAAACTTCAACTCTCAAATCCTTTCAAAGATAAAACATACCCCATTTTAAAAAAACTTGATTAAAAAATCATTACAAAATTTTCAAAAATTTGTTTAAAGATTAAAACAAATTTTCTCTTTACTATGGAAGGATTTAGTCCTTCTACCCTATATACTAATGATCATGCAATGATTAATTCATTGCAATAACCAGTATAACATTATAAAAAGGTTAAGGTATTATTTGCATCTTAACATTTCGTAAAAGGTCTAATAAGTCCTTCATGTTATCTTTGGTACTACTTTAGACGTTAATGTTACAAAAACAACACTCAATGTACCCTGAATAAAGTGCACAAGTGGCAATGGGGATAATAATAAGGATTTATTTATAGCTTTTGTAAAATATTAAGGTAAAAATTCACTCCTTTTGTCAATGCCGAAATAAATTCTTTTTAAGAAAACATCAGTGTCTTTTGGGTCCAAACTGTCCAACTATGATACCACATAAGTTAAACTGACATTCTAAATGATAAAAAGTAAATAAAACCTAACTCCGTTGAAGTTTAGAGTGCAACTAATGTCAGACTGGAAAATCTTAAGGAATAACATGATACCGGAGATAATGTCTTATTGAGACATTTCGTAAAATGTTAAGGTACAATATGGCCATATAAAGAGGATTGCAACAATTTGTTTAAATCTTGACATGCTTAATTTCTCTTTATTCTTGTTTCTTTACTTGAATTACCTTGAAATGTGCTCAACTTTACTCATTCATCTTTTAATTGTTTAATTGATTCAATTGGCTCTTATGCTTATTTTTTGGGAAGTTCTTCTTCCACATATTAATTTCATTATAATAGATTTATTCACCAAAAAGTAAGTTAATCAACTTTAACATATTTTTTAACATCAAAATTATGGTTAGAACTAGCATAATTGTTTGTTATACATATGAGAGAGTATGCATCCCTATTTCGACTTAATTTTAATGTTGATTTATAGTAAATTAATTAGAAAATTTTATTTTAAAATGTATTTTAGGAATTTCTAATTTAACATAACATTTTTTAAATATGTATTTTTACTAATTTAAAATAAATAAAACTATAAAAATATTTGCGTCTTTTACCCAGTGGATCGAAATTATAATCAAAGGCTTTTATAGAAGTCGAGGACCGGTACATAATTGGGCCCAAACAGCTACTAAGTAGGAGCTTTATTTTGCATTTACAAGCTATCCTTTGCTGTTGTCGAACATTTCAGCCAAAACTCTCCGTTCTCGAATCCCTACCACTCAGGGTAGCTGCGCGCTAGCTAAGAATTTGCATCCTTGATAAACAGGTGATTTTTTGGTTCAAACAGTTGGATTGATTTCTTTTTTATTCTGCTTATGCGATCTTTTTAACTTCTAGAGATTTCTAGGGTTTCGCTCTGAATCATTGTAATTAATGTGTTTTAGGTAGAGACAATGGGGTTTATAATGGAATTTGCAGAGAATTTGATATTGAGATTGATGGAGGACCCAAAGGAGAGAGATAGGAAGTTCAGAGAACACTTGTATCATCTGCAAGATCGATGCAAGAAAACTAAGGAAATGTGGAGCTATCCTCTGCGTCCCTATGGATTCTGGACATTTGAGCGCCATAATTCTCAACTTGCTTGGGACTCTCAGATCAGCCAAGTGCCTGGCCGCAGGGACCCCTATGATGATCTCCTACAAGATAAATGATCAGTCGTTTATGGTAATTTTCCTGTTTTTATGGAGTTTCAGTTGTAGATGATTCTATATCTTTTTCTTTCATTAAGGTTCATTTGTTTTTTAACTGGGCTTTGCTAATGTGTTATACCTTCTTTGTTCACAATGTGGTGCCTTTTTGTTTAAAAAGTATGAAGTCAACCACGATTTGTAATTGGCTTAGCTTCTTGAATTTGCATGAATGACAGTAGGAAATGCTATTCCTGCTTCTAATTAATTAGTCAACGATAGATAGCGAGAAAACTACTGCTGCAAGGAAAGCTATGAACAAAAAGTGGTTAGATTTGGTTATGCATTTGGTTTACTAAGGTGTTTTCTTCTGGTTGCCTGTGTATGTTACTTTTGTCTCTCCTTGTAGTAGGAGTAAACTACTTTCAATCTGCTTGAGGATTGTACTGGTGACTATATGCCAGTGCTCTTGAACATACAGAATATCGGCTTCTTAATGTTAGCTATACTTTTTATGCATGTATCTGATATTCTAGTGGTGTCTGTGTTTTCATGTCAATTAAAACGGATAGATGATGAGAATTTACTTACTGGTCCTTATAATAGTTGATTTCTTGGTGAATTACTTCACCTTGTCTGTTGGATCAAACTCATTCAAATGTAATGCAATATGTGTGTTCCCCTTGGATACCAATTTTTCCTGATCCCTGGTATTTTTGTATTTGGATCATTTTCATGTCATGCTAGTTTTCTTGGCTAAAGTAATGTGCATTTTAAATTTACTGAACACATAGGCAATTTACTCACTGTAGAGTTGATCAGCCATGTTGTATTACTTTGTTTACACTGCTGGTTTAACATGGAAGTTAAACTGATTCGATTCTGTAGCTCTCAGAAGAAAGATGAATGGATTATTTACGAAGTTTAATTTACAATGTTAAATAATGTTTTTGTCCTTTTTCAAATCAATGTTTCATTACTCTTGTTTTTCTGGTTTATGCAGAGTTGATGATGAGCTTCCTCGAAGGAGACAGAAATGGAAGTGTCATTTAAGCTTTTCTTTCCCCAGAAATGTTCATTTCTTGCTGCACTAGTGTCAACTGCTTCATGTTAATTTGAATTTTCCTGTCCAGTACATGAATTTGAATAAATTTTCGGATTGTTGTGTACCGGAAACGTCTCTTGCTCTCAATAACTAGCGTTCTGGTTGTGTGGCTGGCATGTACTAGCACACATTGGATCAAGAATCACCTCAATTGGATATCTACATCAAAAGATATCCCAAAATATAAAAATCTCACTTTCGGAAACAAGGGGGGCTCGCTGCGGCGAACGACCCTGCTCGCCGCGGCGTGCTCATCACCCGCACGCCGCGGTGTGCACACCCGTGCGCTGCGGCGTGTCACCTATTCGCCGCACGCTGCGACGTGCTCTTACGCACGTCACGACTTGCGGGTCGGAGCTTCGACTCCGAACTCCTGTTTTCTGCATTTTTCGACTTCCATTTTTTCCCAAACTCAAATGCAACACAAATAAGCCTTAGATCAAGTCTCAAGCTACATTTCTAACCCATTCTAACCTTCAAATCCATCACAAACACATCAACCCAAGGAAATCTCTATATTTATGCTCTAAAACCCTAAATCGTCGATTCTGCCACATATCCAACGTATCTAAGTTTAAGGCTAACCATAACAAGTTAGATCGAACTTAAACTTACCAGGAAACGTCTTTAATCTACCGAAAATCGCTGAAATCGCAAAACCCTTTCTTCTTCTCTCTTCCTCCACCGTCGGCTTCTCCTCTCTTCTTTTTTTCTTCTCTTCTTTTCTTTTTCCTCTTTCGTTTTCTTTGTATTTCTTTCTAAGTCTTGCTTTAAAACCTACCTAGAGTGGTCAAAGACCAAAATGCCCCTCCTAAGAAGCCTAAATCCATTCCACCTTAAGTAAACTTCCCAAAAAGCTCTCACACATTTTTACCCTATAATTCCCATTTAAACCACCATTAAACCTTAATACACCTCAATTATCCACTAATACTCCAAAATAAATCAAACTAAACCATAAACACATAATTATCAAAATCCATGCTTAATATTATCATTAAAAAAAATTCGGGGTCTAACAACCGTGCAGGGCTCGGACCAAGTCAAGACGACTCATGGGCCGGTCGGTCCATTTTTTAAAGATCAATCTCCTACCTAATCGTCATGCCAGGCCCAAGCCCGATCCACGCTCTCCACAGCCCGTTAGCATGAGAAAACCTTCCATGCAGAGGTATAGGTCTACGTAAAGACCTAAACTTAGCTACAGAACCATATATAAGGTATAATTCTCTCGTAATTGAGGTACAAAATCATAACCTAGTTGTTTTTCTCTGGATTGATCAACCTCACCTTCACCAAAAGACTGACTTGAGCGTCGGAGGGGCTAATCGGGACATAACCCCCGACGTGCCTTCCTTGTTTTGCAGGTATCTTCACGTCAGATTCACCACAGAAAGCAGCAAACTTATAGAGCAGAACGGCAACGTACAGTTCAGCCAAAATCCGGCAGAACCAGGTTGTTTATGCTATAACATGGTTGTCAGTTTATGCATAGTTTAGTTATCACTTACTAAGTTTAGTTATCATAATTCCTATAGGCAGAACTGACCTTCTTTGTTATAAGTGGGACATTACTGATCTTAATTTGGGAGAAGTTGTGAACTTTATCTACTTGTAAATTGAGATGCCCATGAAGGGAGACCCTGGTATAGACCTTTTGACTTACTGTCACGATGAACCTCTCATCAATGATTCGACGATTTATGGTAGACAAGAGAAGTCAAAAGAATATCACTGTTGATTTTCTGTATAAGATGCTATTAACTAAGATTTTTTCCTATTTTGGAGTTTCTTTTGACAATCTGGATTGATATGTACCCGAAAAGTTCCATTCATCTATTCCCTACCAATTCAGATGTAAATTGAAAGACAATGTATGGTTGGAGAAGAAAATAGAAAGACCAGCAAACTTTTTGGGTTCCTACCCTACAAAAATCAACCCCTGTCACATTTCAGAGTACAAATGATATGATCTTTCAACAACTGAGGGACATTCGCTCCAATCAAGATCAATGTGTGGCCAGATCGACAACATGCAAAATAAAATTCTTAACCTGTTGATTTAGTGTAGATTATGCTTCAAAAAATTTTAAATCTCTTAAATAACTTATCACTATTTTTTGCTCGGTTTATTTTTACATCCTTATGCTATTTTTTACTTATTTTTTAGTTATTTCCCCTCCTTTTTTTATTACAAAGGGGTAGAGTTAATCTTATACTTTCTTTTGATGAAATATTTGCTTTTGATGATATAACTGTGACATATTCTCTACTAACTATTGAAATATTGTTGAAGTGAATTTGTGAAGTTTAATCTGTGATATGCATAAACGATAGGCTTCTTTCTTTAGAGGTCATAAGAAAGGCTCTTGTCGTAAGAAAGGCTCTTTTCGTTTTGAATGTTAACAGACTCTTTCGTTTTTTTAAGCAATTAATAGTCTCTTTTCATTTTAAACATTAACAAGATGCTTTAAAAAATTAATAGGCCCTTTTTATCTATCTATGGACTCATTGATAATACCCTGCAATAGATTCCTTCACATGCCAAATGGATGCATACTCTGTAGAAGGGAGGAGGAAAGCCATGAGCATCCATTTTTCCAACACAACTTTGTAAATCATTACTGGAAAATGGATGCTATAACAATGTCATATGTTGAATGTGCCCAGCAACTGGAGTTCGTTTACTTGGTGGTGTAACCACTTCGTGCACAAGGATGAACCTGCCATATGGAGTTTCTACATAGTACTATCCTTCCTTGTCAAGGCTATTTGGGATGACAGGAATCTTCAAATCTTCCATAATGGAGATTCAGCCAAGGAACAATTCCTCAACAATATATACACGCAAATTCGAAGCTAGTTCTGTATGCACAAGCTCAACTCTCATAATCGTGATTATGGGCGTGGGTCTCTTTTATGAACACCAAATTTGTAATACTACTCCTTCATTAATGTCGTCAAAAAGAAAACAGATGAAGGTTGGAGACTTCTTGCGACTCAAATCTTGTGAAAGTATGAGAACTGGGAACAAGCCTTGATTAAGATTGAAGTTGTTGCTCATGTCACAGGGCTGACCTAAGATTGAGGGAAGCTCCTGCACTTGAATGGACGTACTCAGTTTTCTTCGATTAGGAATTAATTTCTGCGCATTCACAACTTTGTTATCTTTTATCGTGCATGATTTATCTACTTGGTAAGGGCACTGTGACTGATGTGTATATATATATATATATATATATACAGATAGCGTTTTCTAATAAGTCTATGACTACAAGTAATGGGATTTGAGCTTCTAATCAGTGACATTGACTTGCACAACTTCGAATTTGATGAATCTCGCACTGGATTTGGTAGGCTGATAGGGAAAAGTCCTCAGATAGATAATGTAACATCTGTTTATTTCACATAAGGTACAACACCAATTCTCCTATATCTATTAACTATAAAAGCTTTTGGCAGACTCGCATAACAAATCTTCATCCACCCGTTTCTGCAGACTAGGCCCTCTCCCAAAAACTCTTGTATACTACTATCTGTACGTAAATGGCAATTCCAAAATCTCTTTCCAGCAATTTGTACAAAACTTTAAAAACGATAAGAGAAAGAATTACAAAGATCTATGTGAACATCTACATTTAGCAGCTTGTAGCTAATTGCAGCAAAGCCTTCATCCTGATAAGAGCTACAGGCACTAAGGGGATGCATTCGCATCTTCGTCATCATAACTGTACTGCTTTCTTGCATTGGTTACACAAAACACCTGTGGCAGTGTCGGATTCACTGGAACTGGAAATTTATGTGCAGAGCTTACTGTTGTTCGCTCGTTTACCATACCAACCTCTTTGCAGACCCGATCAAGAACATTAAGGAAATCCCTGACAACCATAAAGATTCTGAAGGGATGAGCTTCTTCCTTAGCCGAATTCCCATGGAAGTATTCGGTAATCTCCTTCACTAGAGACAAAGCAACGCTTTCCTGTGCTTGAATTCTTATGATCTCTTCCTCAGCCATTTTGATAAACCTTTTCATTGCTTCTGAAAATATCTCGCTCCCATCAAACAACCCCATTGTTTCATTTAACCTGACAACCTCACTGATTTTCTCGATGCCTCTAGAAAGCTTGGAGACATCATTGATAAGTACATCTGAATCCATGGAAGCAGCTTTCTTCACATTGTTGAGCTCCGAACTAATACCAGAAACAACTTGCAGGCCAAGCTTCCTACATCTGGCATCTTCACTAGATGCAGAATTCAGAGTTTGGTTGCAACCTGAAAGACGAGCACCTTCAGTTCTTATAATTTCCTGTACAACAAAATGCAAGAGTGTAGTCTGTCCATCTGCACCCTTGACATCAACAAGCTTGAGGAGTGTGTCAAGCTTGAAGGCATGAGCATCACCGCGGTTGGTCCCAACATTCATGCGATTTCCTGTCTTCAGAACCGCTTCAAGAAGTTTCAAGAACATTCTACTACTTCTTAGTTCTTCAGAAGCTGACTGTAAAAGGGGAAACAGTAAAGTAGTGAAGCAACTGTGTCCGAAATTGAGAGGTCTATAGCTATATGTACATCAAGGCCAAAAGTCAGCTTCACCAAGCAATATAGTGTGCAATTTCATCAAACAATGGACACATATGCACAACTCCACAGTTATCATCATATTGAAAAGATCAATCACACTGACAATTATGAACGCATGTATATGAAAGTACAACAGATGCTAGTAGGTTTCTCAATATTAACTCATTATTTGAACCCAGAGAACTACTAAAAATTAGCAAAAGTTGAGAGAAAAAGAAGATGAAGAAGATAAAAGGGAGCCTGTAAGATCTTTAACTCAGTGTAGTAGAGTTGTTTGAGCTTGGTTTATTCAAAGGCGTCCATCTTAATTTTAAGGAGAACGATGATATCCAACTTCTGGTGTCAGTCAATACAAAGAGGTAAAACAATAATTTGGATAAGAATTACCACTAGTAAAAGAAAAAAGTAAAGAAACCGCCTCAGGGAAATTAAAAAGTGAGATTATGATAGAGTTGGTCTACCTCTAAAGTTTCAAAAGACTTCTTGAGATAATCAACTTCGGAATCAAAGTTGGCCACATAAAGCATGGCATCCACTCGTTTGAATGCAAAAGGTACATCAAGGACTGCCTTCAGGAACTTCTCTGCATGACCAAGCTTGATTGGTGAATCATCTTTGTATTCCTTCAACTTACGCTCTTCTTCTCTGCTAGGAGCCATCTTTAATAGACTTTCTAGAAGTTCAGTTCCCAGTGAATCTACATTACCTACATAAAATAAGGACTTAATTCAGTGAAGGCTACATACTTCAGAAGTACAGTTGGAGCATAGAAATTCCAAGAAGAGCCAGATTTAGAAAGATCACCAAATTAAGGTTATTAACAATGTTTATTCGAACCGTTCTATATTAAGGTTATTTGAGATTTTTACAGTCACTCGTCAAACAGATATGACTGACTATTATGCTAATTCGTAAGGTATATTCAGATTATCATCAATGACTGCCACAGTATTGTGGATTGCAGTACAGCATGTATAATCATCTACTCATTCACTACCAAAGGAAATCTATCATCTACTGTTTCTGAAAATGTAGCAGTGGAGCATAAGAAGCCCTAAAACAAGCAGCACAGCAGGTTATGGACTCCAGATCAATGCTTCAACCAAGAATGGCACAAAAAGGAAATGAAAGAGCACATGATGCGATTAGCACAAGTTAGCAGACCTCAAGATCCTAATTATAATCAAAGCCGAGTAGTACAACTATGTACAATTCAGAGAGGAGGCAACTAAAGAAGACAACAAAAGGGTAACTGAGAGATGGCATCAGTCCAAAGCCTTTTGACAAAATCTACAATAAAGGATTGGCAGGCATCGAAAACATCTATAATGATCAGAGGGACACATGTAGTGGAACAAAAGCTAGAATCAGTTTTCTCTAGAGGTTATACAAAAGATAAACAAACACTTCCTTTCTATACATGGGGAGGTACACATAAATGCTTAATCAAGATATATAATCTACCAACATTTTACAAGAAATGCGTGCAACAGGAAAGTAAATAGGTTGAAGAATTACCTTCTAAAAGAGCTTCACAAACTTCCTCAATTGTCACATTAATTGCCCTAAGCAAAATTGCAATGTTCTGTGCCTTCTTTGGATCAAGCACCCAATTGTCTTGATTTGGAGATGGAAGAACGATCTTTGGAGTTACTTGTGGTTTTGTGGTTGGGTTGTTTACCACAAACAATGTTTCAATCATTTCTTCATTCAATCTGCAAGATATGGAGAAAAACACGGGTGAAACAAATTACGATCCAATGCTTGGAAACAGAAAATGCCAGATGCTATATAGAAAGACAGCAGAGTACTCCGCATCTTACTTGAAAGAACTTGATCTCAAGTGATCCCACACCATTTCACGCTCAGAGCTGGCTCTAACTTTATCCCAATGCAAAGGTTTCAACTTTGGCTTGGGAGTATCTTCATCATTCTGCACTGCTTTAAATTCAAGAGGGGAAACCATGCTTGTGCTTTGAAGCACAAAAGGCCTTGAAGGAGGTACAAGTGCTGGTGGTTTTGAAATTGGTTTCCCTGTTGCCGTTGATGCAACTGGAGAGTTGCCTGATCTCCGCGGTGGTTGGGGTGGAAGAGGAGGTGGCGGTGGCGGTGGCGGTGGCGGTGGTGGAGGCGCTGCAATGGGTTGCTCTAAAGTAGTGCTAATTTCCGCATTCAGACCATGAACAGTGGGAACTATCGTTGGAGACGCATCTAGGCTCTTGCCAAAACCTCTTGCTGGAGATGTGTGAGTTGAAGACAGAGACGGAGACCTACTACTTCGATCCTTATAGTTTGAATTTCTCGGCGATGCAAGCTTGTTCTTTTCTATATACTTTTCGGGGCAAGTCAAAGTTGAAAATAACAAAGAAGATCGCGTACTTCCATCCGAGTCGTTACATAATCTAGGCGGTTGGTTCTTCTCCAAAGCTCTGCTGGGCGACTTAGAAGCTGAAGACAGTGATGGAGAGCCTACATTTTGATCCAAATCACTTTCAGCCTCTGATCTTTTGTCCAAACTTCTGTCTACTGATGAAGAAACAGAGTGAGGTGAAGAAGGTTGAATCTTTTGATTCAAATCAGTCGTTATACTCGCCGGCGAAAGTGATGGCGACCGCACATTTGGATCAAAACCACTCAACACTTGCAGAGACCTGACTCCCCCTTTCTCTAAAGCACTCGCAGGCGATGTAGAAGCCGAAGACAGTGAAGAAGAACGCACCTCTTGCTCAAAATCTAAAGATATTCTAGGCGATTCTTCTGGAGACGAACTGCATAAAGAAGGCAAAGAAGATCTGCGCTCATCAAGATGATTCATTGGAGGTGGAAACGAGGGAGGGGACGCAGGGAGGGTCTGAACGAAACTAGAATCCGGTGACTTGGGCCGCGGGCTCACACTAACCGGCGGAGAAATGCTAGGAGACTGAGAGCGAGCGGGAGACCCAGAATTGGAAGAAGTACAGGAGCTCTCTCTATTGCTTCTTGCTCCAGAATCGCAACCACGCACAGCAGCAAACACTCTTCTAGACCCCGATCCGGTGGCAATGGAGCTCTCACGACCAGCCAAAGACCCTCTCGGCGAGTAAAACTCCTCGTCCTCGTCATCCCCAGTAGAGCCCACGTCAACATTGGCAAAGCTCTGCCGAGAAACCTGTCTGTTAAGCGGTGGCAGGGGGTGGAGCTCCGGAGACTCCAGTTTACGCGGGTCATAATGCGTTTCAGAGTTCTCATTAACTAAAGTGGGCAAGTAGAGAAAGTCGGAGCGCGTGGAAGAGGTGGTTCTCAACTTATGGGCATTACTGGTACTAGTAGTGTTGGTGATGTGGGATGTATAATAATTAGGCTTGTGGTCGGAGAGATGGTGATGGTGATGACGATGACGTTGGTGGTGGTTGCGACGATGGCGGGAGTAGTAAAAGAAGAGTATAAAGGCCAAGACAATGAGAACAGAGAGAAGGGCGGAGATGGAGAGGGCGAGGAGTTTATGGGAATTGGGTTTGGGTACGGAGGAGTGGGGGAGGATGAGGGAGGAGATGTTGGCGGGGAAGGAGGCGAAGGTGGTGGGGGACGGAGGAGGTGGAGAGGGGTAAGAAGGGAAAAAAGGGGAATGGTCGGGGGCAGAAGTGGAGAAAGGAAGTTGAGGAGGAGGTGGAGGGGAAGGTGTGGGAGGTTGAGAGGGAGGGAAGGATTGGAGGGGGAAAAAAGGTTCATGAAGAATCCGACGACCGGCGGTGGTGCACGAGAAGGGGTGGGATGCGTAGGATAAGAAGAAGATGATGATAAAGAAGAAGGGCATTGTAGTATGCGGTGGTTACGAATGTGATTTAAGCGTAGTGTATGTAAAACTCTGTTCGTTTTGTTAGACTAAGAATGGTGGTGTGTGCTGCGTTGGCTTACTCAGGGACTGGATCTCATCCAGCTAAGGAGTAAGGGCAAAATTGTGGTTGCTTCACTTTCTTTCTTTCTTTTTCTTCCTCTTCCTACCAACGACCGGACCGAAGGTGCATGTTGCTATGATTTTCTACTTTCGTTTTCGCTGGGTTGAAGCTGGAAGTGTTATCATTGTCCTTATGGTTGGGTTCTAGATATTTGGCTGAGTATGCAACCATCCACCGTTCCTTAACTATCTAATAATTTAAACAAGATAGGTTGTGTGAGTGATTCAGCATTCTCATTTCTTAATTAGAGGTTTCGAATTCAAGTCTTGGGAATGAAAATATCTGTTTGGTTAGTACTTTATCTCTTACATGCTGACCCGGTACAAATAGAGATTAGTCTAAGAGTGACTACCTTAAAAACGTCTTCTCATAAAACGACACCCTCCTAAAACATTTCTTAAGTTTAAAAAAAAACTACGTAATAATTTAGTTATTTAAAATGGAAAACTGCACCACACCGACACATGATTTCCCCCTTTCTTTTTTTTTAATTTTTCATTTCTACCTGTCGTTTGATCTATGTTTAAAACAAAAACAGCAAACAGGAACGAAGTACCACGGTTCCTTCCGAGTCTCCACCCAAAAACACGACTTGGAGACTTTTCAAGCAAAAGTAGGTTTATTTCACGTGAGAGCATCAAACCAATAGAACATAGAAGAAGAAGAATGCACCTACTTGTTCACAGCCCAGGCATTAAATTATTGAGATAGGTAATGTCGCATTCATATTACGGTAATTGTAACCGCGGTAGTACTTTTACCTGCAATAGTACGGCGGCAGGCGAATATCATGGACGATGGAACTGACTATTCCAAGCCTCACTTCCTTGGGTTTTCTTGTTAGTGCATTGAATACGGCCATGTTCTTTTTGGTAAAAGTGTAAAACCACTCTCTTATTTCATTCATCGTTAAACTTATAAACCTCCATACCTTATGGTAAAATATTTTTTTCCATGTTATTTCTTGATTTCTAAAAATATTGTATAAAGTCTTTGTGTTTTGTAAAAATAACAGTTGTAATCGACAATTCAATAGCAAGAAATGTAATGCTTATATTCCTATCTTAAAGTTGGTGGTCGGGTCAGTCTAATTGGGCCCGAACCCAATCACAACAATCTACAGGCCGATCAATCGGTCTCACACTCATTAGTTAATCCGGACTCGATCCACACATTCATGGCCCATTAGTAGGAGAAAACCTTCCATGCAGAAGTAAAAGTCTACGTAAAGACCTAGCCCTAACGTCCATCCCACATATAAGGTATGATTGCATCATAACAGAGGTACATAACCATAATTTTACTCTTCTCTGTATACGGCGACCTCACCCTCACCAGAAAATACTAACTTGAGCATCGGAGGGGCTAATCGGGACACAATCCCCGACGTGCCTTCTTTATTTTGCAGGGATATTCACGTCGAAGTTACTGCAGCAAGCAACCGACTCTATGGATCCAAACGACAACGTTCAGTTCCGCCAGAATCCGGCAGAACCAATTGGCGCCCACCGTGGGGCCTGACTTCAGGACACCACGTCCAGAAACACACAGATCAGCCAGGCGGTGGCGACAAACCCTGATATAGCCGCTGTCACGGCTCAGGCGATGCAACGCATGGGTTTGCAATTACCTACAACCCTGTCGCTTCCGCCTCATGTTTCCCGCACAGAATCTTCAAACCCGAATGATCAACCGCAACCTCAAATCTTGGAACAAGAAGAATAGAGCGCAGCCCTAGAGGATAACGTTGAAACCAACATGCGCCCGAACCTCCAGCGCCTCTCTGATGCAGACCCTCTTCCGCCTATGCACACCTCCCTCACCTGAAAACAGATTGAGGAAGCGGCTGACTTGTTGATTCGCCAGATCTTGCTGTCTCAGCCGGCACAACAGCAGTCGTCTACACGACAGACCAGCATGGCAACCGATCGCCACCCGACCGAAGACCTAGAGAAAATAGTGGACGATCGGATTAACGCAGCCATGAGCTTCCGCCCAGATCGCCCGATAGCTCACTACAACTCTCCCTTTACTCCGGTCATCTTGGATAGTCTCCCAACGCCCGGCACTAAAATACCAACGCCCGGAAAGTACACTGGAAAGACCAACCCCTTGGATTACTTACAGCACTTTCAGTCGATGATGAATCTGCACTGCGTCCCAGACGCCATTCAGTGCAAGGCTTTCTGTACAGCCTTCCAAGAGGTAGCTCGGCGATGGTTTAATAACTTGCCCCCGAGTTGTATCACGTGTTTTGAAGATTTCAGGTTATTATTCCTGAACCAGTTTGCCACAAGTAAGCGGCCGCAGAAGACGGCCTTGGAAGTGATGAAGTTGACACAAGGGAGGAACGAGAGCCTACGGGAATTCATCACTCGGTTCAATAATGAAGCGGTCGAAGTCCCCGACCTCACTTGCTCGTCAATATTAGCAGCGCTTTTGAGCAACACGAGGGATGAAGAGTTCAAAAAGTCATTAGCCATCGATCAGCCCCGATCCGTTCAAGAAATAAGAAACAGGGCAGATAGGTACATTCAGCTTAAAGAAATGCTGAAAAATACGAGACGTCGGATGGATGATCGCTCGCCAAATGACAGAGCGGGTGGTTCACACAAGCGGCAAAAAGGCCAGCCGAGTTGGAGAAAATCGACCAATCGACAGGGATATCGACATGAGTTCACCCCGCTCAATCGACGATATGCAGAAGTACTCGCGGCCATAAGAGCGGACGGGGAAACTATCCGAGAACCCGAAAAGATGAAGACTCCCTCCAAGGATAGAAACCCCGATTTATATTG